>CM033476.1:143953177-144222074 GCA_019447015.1 Hymenochirus boettgeri | reverse complement strand
ACTGTATGGGACCTTTACTGTCTGTTCTCACTGTATGGGACCTTTACGGTCTGTTCTCACTGTATGGGACCTTTACGGTCTGTTCTTTTAGAGCATCAAAGACAAAACTTATTAAATTTTAAATTTAATATTCCAAAAGGTGGACCGTGCACATAATACAAAAACAGAAGAAAACGGTGTTCTAATAAAATGACATACAATAGGTACAACAGTTATATAAAATAAAAAGGATAGAAATATTCACAGACCCTACTCACTAGAAGAAGTCCTGTATCCCGGGGCAGGAAGAAACATTGGGTCCATACACACGGTGTTAGCATGTCCCCTCAGTATGAACAAAGTTATAGGGGATACAAGGATTTTTAAACTCCTTGTTGAACAACCCCCGTCCTATGGGCTATTGCATGAGGTGGGAGTGTCTAGGAATGTCCAGATTTACGACTAGCCAAAAGCATTCATTCCCCCTCAGTTAGGCAGATTCCATATAAATGTAGATATGTACATTGTATTGGGATATTGACCACATATTCCTCTCCTGTATTAATTATCAATTCCTTCAATACCAAACATGACCTGTGTGTAATCCATATTTCCCAAGATATTAATAACTCGCCTTGGCAAGGGAATAAGGGCTCCATGTTGGGTATCATTTTGAGGGGCCTTCTGTTTAAGGCCTACTTTCCCATTACAAATATAATATTGGTTTCTGTCTTACATATCCAATACCGAATACATTTATTTTCTATGTTGGTTGTGCTTAAAATGACCTCTGAGAACAGACAGTAAAGGTTCCATACAGTGAGAACAGACTGTAATGATCCCATACAGTGAGAACAGACGGTAAAGGTCCCATACAGTGAAAACGACAGTAAAGGTCCCATACAGTGAGAACAGACCGTAAAGGTCCCATACAGTGAGAACAGACAGTAAGGTCCCATACAGAGAGAACAGACAGTAAGAGTTCCATACAGTAAAACAGACAATTATGGTCCTATACAGTGAGGATACACAGTAAAGGTACCATACACTGAGAACAAACAGTAAAGGCCCCATACGGATAAGAACAGACTTAAAGGTCCTAACATTGAGAACAGACATTAAAGGGTGCCATACTGTGAGAACGACGGCAAGGTTCCATAGAGTGAAAACAGACATTACACTTAAGGTCCCATACACTGAGGACAGACAGTTAAAGTTCTATACTGTGGTAGACCAACAGGCAACGGTTCCATGAGTCGAGGTCCCATACAGGTGATAACCGGACGGTAATGGTCCCCGTGATAAGTGGTAACTGGATGGTAAATGTCCCATACTTGAAAACAGACAGTAAAGTTCCATACAGTGAACAGCAGTAAATGTCCCTACAGTGAGAACAGAAGTAAGGTCCCATACAGTGAGAACAGATGTAATGGTCCCATACAGTGAGAACGACCAGTAAAGGTGCCATCGTGAGAACACAGCAAGGTTCATAGAGTGAAAACAGACCTACAGGTCCCATGACACTGAGGTCCCCACAGACAGTAAATTCGTTACACATAAGAACACGACATTTTCCATAGTGTAAACAACCGAGAACATGGGAATGTTCCCAACAGATGACGGATAGTGAAATGTCCTAGTCGCAGTGAGAGCATGTAAATTGCTCCTAACACTGGAGACAGACAGTAATGTTCCATACACAGTGATGTCGTAAGGTCCTGCACGCAGAGGAGGCAGATTCACAGGAGGAGGGTACAAAACTTCTTATTGAAACGTGCCCTGCCACCCAGAAAGGGAAGGTCCTGGCATAGGACTTGACGGTTGCCACCAGCGGTCCTAAGCCATCACCTGGGTGGCTAATAGCACAGAACAGACGCCTCATCCACCCATTCGCTAGGATCTGCAGGCCTTGCCATGCTAAACAACCATTCACCTGGACCCACAGAAAAATGCACAATGGTAACACATGGATGGACTACCATGCAAGGTGACTACAGACATATCTAACTTTAACAGGGACTCCCCCACCGCTAACAGAAAAAGGTCATAGCCTAACTAGTATACAGCTTCAAAGATAAGCTTGATCGAGCATTGTATCATCGCTCTAACCCTGGTGAAGCACAATATGTTATTGCGATCCAATACTACACAAGAAGGACCTTTAAGTCGCAATCTGATTAGAGGCACTCTCAGCACACTGTGGTTTTGGTTTTGGCCTAGTAGTTGTTAGGTACAATCCTCCCCAGTTTCCCCTGTATGGGACCTTTACTGTCTGTTTTCACTGTATGGGACCTTTACCATCTGTTCTCACTGTATGGGATCATTACAGTCTGTTCTCACTGTATGGGTTCTCACTGTATGGGACCTTTAAGGTCTGTTCTCACTGTATGGGACATTTACTGCCTGTTCTCACTGTATGGAACCTTTACTGTCTGTTCCCACTGTATGAGACCTTTACAGTCTGTTCTCACTGTAGGGGACCTTTACGGTCTGTTCTCACTGTAGGGGACCTTTACTGTCTGTTCTCACTGTAGTGGACCTTTACGGTCTGTTCTCACTGTATGGAACCTTTACTGTCTGTTTTCACTGTATGGGACATTTACCGTCTGTTCTCACTGTATGGGACCATTACCGTCGGTTCTCACTGTATGGGACCTTTACTGTCTGTTCTCACTGTATGGGACCTTTACCGTCTGTTCTCACTTCTGTTCTCACTGTATGGGATCATTACAGTCTGTTCTCACTGTATGGAACCTTTACTGTCTGTTCTCAGAGGTCATTTTAAGCACAACCATACATAGAAAATAAATGTATTTCGGTATTGGAATATGTAAGACAGAAACCAATATTATATTTGTGAATGGGAAAGTAGGCCCTTAAAAATGATACCCAACATGGAGCCCTTATTCCCTTGCCAAGGCGAGTTATTAATATGTTTGGTATTGGAGGAATTGTATGGGACCTTTACGGTCTGTTCTCACTGTATGGGACCTTTAAGGTCTGTTCTCACTGTATGGGACGGGAAACTGGGGAGGATTGTACCTAACAACTACTAGGCCAAAACCAACCACAGTGTGGAGTAGGCACTCCATCAGATTGCGATAAAGGTCACTTCCTTGTTGTATATTGGGATTCCACATAACATATATGTGCTTCACCAGGGTAGAGGCGATGATACACGCCGATCAATGGCTTATCTTTGAAGCTGTATCTAGTTAGGCTATGCCTTTTTCTTGTAGCGGATTGGGGATCCCTTGTTCAAGTAGATATTTGTAGTTCCCTGCATGGTAGTCCCAAATTGTGTACCATGTGCACTCTTTTCTGTGGGTCAGGGGTTTGATATGGTGTTTAGCACTGGCTAGGCTGCAGATCCTCTAGCGAAGGTGGTATTGAGGCGACGTTGCTTGCCTATATAGCCACGCCAGAGTATGGCTCTAGGACCGCTGGTGGCACAAGTACAACGCTATCGCCAGGACTTCCCTATTCTGGTGGTCAGTGTCTGTAACAGTTTTCATACTAACTCCTGTGGAATTACCTCCCTGGTCGTAGACCTTAACTGCGACCTGAGTAGGACCTTAGTCACTGCTGTACCTCACTCGGTATGGACTCAGTTTGACCTGTTACCTGCTTCTCACTGGACCTAGGACATTTCACATGTCCCGATCCTGTTTGGGAAACATTCTACCTGCTTGGTGTTTCCACTGTATTGGCAATAATGTTGTTTCTTACTGTCTGGAACCGTTTACTGTCTGTGCACCTCAGTGTATGGGACTGTTAGTGGTCGTTCACTCTATGGAACGTTGCTGCTGTTCCACAGTATGGCACCTTTACGTGTCTGTTCTCACTGTATGGGACCTTTCCAGTCCTTTTCTCAACTGTATGGGACCTTTACTGTCCTGTTCTCTGCACTTAGGGACATTTACTGCCTGTTCTAAATGTATGAACTTTACTGTCTGTTTTCAAGGTATGGTGAACTTTACCATCCATGTTCCCGTACACGGTGACCATTACCGTCGGTTTCACGTATGGGACCTTACTCTATGGAACCGTTGCTGTCTGTCTCCACAGTATAGAACTTTAACTGTCTGTCCTCAGTGTATGGGACCTGTAATGTCTGTTTTCACTCTATGGAACCTTGCTGTCTGTTCTCACAGTATGGCACCTTTACGGTCTGTTCTCACTGTATAGGACCTTTAACTGTCTGTTCTTTCTACTGTATGGGGCCTTACTGTCTGTTCTCAGGTATGGTACCTTTACTGTGTATCTCACCCCTGTATAGGACCATAATTGTCTGTTTTACTGTATGGAACTCTTACTGTCTGTTCTCTCTGTATGGGACCTTTACTGTCTGTTCTCACTGTATGGGACCTTTACGTCTGTTCTCACTGTATGGGACCTTTACTGTCGTTTTCACTGTATGGGACCTTTACCGTCTGTTCTCACTGTATGGGATCATTACAGTCTGTTCTCACTGATGGAACCTTTACTGTCTGTTCTCAGAGGTCATTTTAAGCACAACCATACATAGAAAATAAATGTATTTCGGTATTGGATATGTAAGACAGAAACCAATATTATATTTGTAATGGGAAAGTAGGCCCTTAAAAATGATACCCAACATGGAGCCCTTATTCCTTGCCAAGGCGAGTTATTAATATGTTTGGTATTGGAGGATTTGTATGGGACCTTTACGGTCTGTTCTCACTGTATGGGACCTTTAAGGTCTGTTCTCACTGTATGGGACCTTTAAGGTCTGTTCTCACTGTATGGGACATTTACTGCCTGTTCTCACTGTATGGAACCTTTACTGTCTGTTTCCCACTGTATGAGACCTTTAAGTCTGTTTCATCTGTAGGGGACCTTTACGGTCTGTTACGTAGGGACCTTTACTGTCTGTTCTCACTGTAGTGGACCTTTACGGTCTGTTCTCACTGTATGGAACCTTTACTGTCTGTTTTCACTGTAGGGACATTACCGTCTGTTCTCACTGTAGGGACCATTTCACAGCGGTTCTCACTGTATGGGACCTTTACTGTCTGTTCTCACTGTATGGGACCTTTACTGTCTGTTCTCACTGTATGGGACCATTACCGTCTGTTCTCACTGTATGGGACCTTTACCGTCTGTTCTCACTGTTTGGGACTTTTACTGTCTGTTCTCACTGTTTGGGACTTTTACTGTCTGTTTCACTGTATGGACACACGTCTCTGTTCTCACGGTATGGGACCTTTACCGTCTGTTCTCACTGTATGGGACTTTACACGTCTGTTCTCACTGTATGAGGACCTTTACCGTCTGTTCTCACTGTAGGGACCTTTACCGTCTGTTCTCACTGTATGGGACCTTTACGTCTGTTCTACTGTATGGGACCTTTACCGTCTGTTCTCACTGTATGGGACCTTTACCGTCTGTTTCTCACGTATGGGACCTTTACCGTTGTTCTCACTGTATGGACCATTCGTTGTTCTCACTGTATGGGACCATTAACGTCATGTTCTCACTGTATGGGACCTTTACCGTCTGTTCTCACTGTATGGGACCTTTACCGTCTGTTCTCACTGTATGGACCTTACCGTCTGTTCTCACTGTATGGGACCTTACCGTCTGTTGTTCACTCGTATGGGACCTTTACCGTGTTCTCACTGTATGGGACCTTTACCGTCTGTTCTCACTGTATGGGACCTTTACGTCTGTTCTCACTGTATGGGACCTTTACCGTCTGTTCTCACTGTATGGGACCTTTACCGTCTGTCTCACTGTATGGGACCTTTACCGTCTGTTCTCACTGATGGGACCATTACCGTCTGTTCTCACTGTATGGGACCTTACCGTCTGTTCTCACTGTATGGGACCTTTACCGTCGTTCCACTGTATGGGACCTTTACCGTCTGTTCTCACTGTATGGGACCTTTACCGTCTGTTCTCACTGTATGGGACCTTTACCGTCTGTTCTCACTGTATGGGACCATTACCGTCTGTTCTCACTGTATGGGACCTTTACCGTCTGTTCTCACTGTATGGGACCTTTACCGTCTGTTCTCACTGTTAGGGACCTTTACCGTCTGTTCTCACTGTATGGGACCTTTACCGTCTGTTCTCACTGTATGGGATCATTACCGTCGTTCTCACTGTATGGGACCGTTGTCCGTTGTCTCCACTGTATGGGACCTTTCCGTCTGTTCTCAACTGTATGGGACCATTTACCGTCTGTTCTCACTGTATGGACCTTTACGTCTGTTCTCACTGTATAGGACCTTTACTGTCTGTTCTTAATGTATGGGGCCTTTACTGTCTGTTCTCAGTGTATGGTACCTTTACTGTGTATCCTCACTGTATAGGACCATAATTGTCTGTTTTTACTGTATGGAACTCTACTGTCTGTTCTCTCTGTATGGGACCTTTACGTCTGTTCTCAATGTATGGGACCTTTACGGTCTGTTCTCACTGTATGGGACCTTTACTGTCTGTTTTCACATGTATGGGACCTTTACATCTGTTCTCACTGTATGGGGATCATTACAGTCTGTTCTCACTGATGGAACCTTTACTGTCTGTTCTCAGAGGTCATTTTAAGCACAACCATACATAGAAAATAAATGTATTTCGGTATTGGAATATGGAAGACAGAAACCAATATTATATTGTGAATGGGAAAGTAGGCCCTTAAAAATGATACCAACATGGAGCCCTTATTCCCTTGCCAAGGCGAGTTATTAATATGTTTGGTATTGGAGGGAATTGTATGGGACCTTTACGGTCTGTTCTCACTGTAGGGGACCTTTAAGGTCTGTTCTCACTGTATGGGACATTTACTGCCTGTTCTCACTGTATGGAACCTTTACTGCTGTTCCCACTGTATGAGACCTTACAGTCTGTTTCACTGTAGGGGACCTTTACGGTCTGTTCTCACTGTAGGGACCTTACTGTCTGTTCTCACTGTAGTGGACCTTTACGGTCTGTTCTCACTGTAGTGGAACCTTTAACGTCTGTTTTCACTGTATGGACATTTACCGTCTGTTCTCACTGTATGGGACATTACGTCGGTTTCTCACTGTATGGGGACCTTACTGTCTGTTCTATGTATGGGACCCACGTCTTTCTGTTCTCACTGTATGGGACCTTTACCGTCTGTTCTCACTGTTGTGGGACTTTTACCGTCTGTTCTCACTGTATGGGACCACTACCGTCTGTTCTCACTGTATGGGACCACTACCGTCTGTTCTCACTGTATGGGACTTTACCGTCTGTTCTCACTGTATGGGACCTTACCGCTCTGTTTCACTGTATGGGACCTTTACCGTCTGTTCTCATGTATGGGACCTTTACCGTCTGTTCTCACTGTATGGGACCTTTACCGTCTGTTCTCACTGTATGGGACCTTTACCGTCTGTTCTCCACTGTATGGGACCATTACCGTCTGTTCTGACGTATGGGACCTTTACCGTCTGTTCTCACTGTATGGGACCATTACCGTCTGTTCTCATGTATGGGACTTACGTCTGTTCTCACTGTTATGGGACCTTTACCGTCTGTTCTCACTGTATGGGACCTTTACCGTCTGTTTCAATGTATGGGACCATTTACCGTCTGTTCTCACTGTAGGGACCATCTACGTCTGTTTCCCTGTTGGGACCTTTACGTCTGTTCCACTGTATGGGACCTTTACCCTCTGTTTACGTATGGGACCTTTACGTCTGTTCTCACTGTATGGGACCTTTACCGTCTGTTCTCACTGTATGGGACCATTTACCGTCTGTTCTCACTGTATGGGACCTTTACCGTCTGTTCTCACGTAGGGGACCTTTACGTCTGTTCTCCATGTATGGGACCTTTACGTCTGTTCTCACTGTATGGGACCTTTACCGTCTGTTCTCACTGTAGGGATCATTACCGTCTGTTCTCACTGTATGGACCTTTGCCGTCTGTTCTCACTGTATGGGACCTTGCCGTCTGTTCTCACTGTATGGGACCATTACCGTCTGTTCTCACTGTATGGGACGACTTTACCTGTCTGTTCTCACTGTATAGGACCTTACTGTCTGTTCTTACTGTATGGGGCCTTTACTGTCTGTTCTCAGTGTATGGTACCTTTACTGTGTATCCTCACTGTATAGGACCATAATTGTTCGTTTTTACTGTATGGGAACTCTTACTGTCTGTTTCTCTTGATGGGACCTTACTGTCTGTTCTCACTGTATGGGACCTTTACGGTCTGTTCTCACTGTATGGGACCTTTACTGTCTGTTTTCACTGTATGGGACCTTTACCATCTGTTCTCACTGTATGGGATCATTACAGTCTGTTTCACTGTATGGAACCTTTACTGTCTGTTCTCAGAGGTCATTTTAAGCACAACCATACATAGAAAATAAATGTATTTCGGTATTGGAATGTAAGACAGAAACAAATATTATATTTGTGAATGGGAAAGTAGGCCCTTAAAAATGATACCCAACATGGAGCCCTTATTCCCTTGCCAAGGCGAGTTATTAATATGTTGGTATTGGAGGAATTGTATGGGACCTTACGGTCTGTTCTCACTGTATGGGACCTTAAGGTCTGTTCTCACTGTATGGGACCTTTAAGGTCTGTCTCACTGTATGGGACATTACTGTCCGTTCTCACTGTATGGAACCTTTACTGTCTGTTCCACTGTATGAGACCTTTACAGTCTGTTCTCACTTGAGGGGACCTTTACGGTCTGTTCTCACTGTAGGGGACCTTTACTGTCTGTTCTCACTGTAGTGGGACCTTTACGGTCTGTTCTCATCTGTATGGACCTTACTGTCTGTTCTCACTGTATGGGACATTTACAGTCTGTTCTCACTGTATGGGACCACTTTACCGTCGGTTCTCACTGTATGGGACCTTTACTGTCTGTTCTCACTGTATGGGACCATTACCGTCTTGTTCCGTATGGGACCTTTACCGTCTGTTCTCACTGTATGGGACCTTTACCTGTCTGTTCTCACTGTATGGGACCACACCGTCTGTTCTCACTGTATGGGACCTACTACCGTCTCTGTTCTCATGTATGGGACCTTTACGTCTGTTCTCACTGTATGGGACCTTTACCGTCTGTTCTCACTGTATGGGACTTTACCGTCTGTTCTCACATGTATGGGACCTTTACAGTCTGTTCTCCACTGTATGGGACCTTTACCGTCTGTTCTCACTTGTATGAGGACCTTTACCGTCTGTTCTCACTGTATGGGACCAGTTACACGTCTGTTCTCACTGTATGGGACCTTACCGTCTGTTCTCACTGTATGCGGACCTTTACCGTCTGTTCTCACTGTATGGGACCTTACCGTCTGTTCTACTGTATGGGACCTTTACCGTCTGTTCTCACTGTATGGGACCCATTACCGTCTGTTTCTGACTGTATGGGACCTTTACCGTCTGTTCCATGGTATGGGACCTTTACCGTCTGTTCTCACTGTATGGGACCTTACCGTCGTTCTCACATGTATGGGACCTTTACCGTCTGTTTCACTGTATGGGACCATTTACCGTCTGTTCTCACTGTATGGGACCATTACGTCTGTTCTCACTGTATGGGACCTTTACCGTCTGTTCTCACTGTATGGGACTCATTACCGTCTGTTCTCACGTATGGGACCTTACCGTATGTTCTCACTGTATGGGACCATTACCGTCTGTTCTCACTGTATGGGACCTTTAACGTCTGGTTCTCACGTATGGGACCTGTACCGTCTGTTCTCACTGTATGGGACCTTTACCGTCTGTTTCACTGTATGGAACCTTTATCGTCTGGTCCCATACAGTGAGAACAGACGGTAAAGGTCCCATACAGTCAGAACAGACTGAATGGTCCCATACAGTGGAGACAGACGGTAAAGGTCCCATACAGTGAGAACAGACGGTAAAGGTCCCATACAGTGGAAAAGACGGTAAAGGTCCTCCATACCGTGAGAACAGACGGTAAGGTCCCCTACAGTGAGAAACAGACGGTAAGTCCCTACAGTGAGAACAGACGGTAATGGTCCCATACAGTGAGAACAGACGGTAAAGGTCCCATACAGTGAGAAACAGACGGTAATGGTCCCATACGTGAGAACAGACGGTAAAGGTCCCATACAGTGAGAACAGACGGTAAAGGTCCCATACAGTGAGAACAGACGGAAAGGTCCCATACAGTGAGAACAGACGGTAATGTCCATACAGTGAGAACAGACGGTAAAGGTCCCATACAGTGAGAACAGACGGTAAGGTCCCATACAGTGAGAAACAGACGTGGTAAAGGTCCCATACAGTGAGAACAGACGATAAGGTCCCATCACGTGAAAACAGACGGTAAAGGTCCCATAAGTGGAACAGACGGTAATGGTCCCATACAGTGAGAACAGACGGTAAAGGTCCCATACAGTGAGAACAGACGGTAAAGGTCCCATACAGTGAGAACAGACGGTAAAGGTCCCATACAGTGAGAAAACAGACGGTAAAGGTCCATACAGTGAGAACAGACGGTAAAGGTCCCATACAGTGGAACAGACGGTAATGGTCCCATACAGTGAGAACAGACGGTAATGGTCCCATACAGTGAGAACAGACGGTAAAGGTCCCATACAGTGAGAAACAGACGGAAGGTCCCATACAGTGAGAACAGACGGTAAAGGTCCCTACAGTGAGAACAGACGGTATGGTCCCATACAGTGAGAACAGACGGTAAAGGCCCATACAGTAGAACAGACGGTAATGGTCCCATACAGGAGAACAGAGGTAAAGGCCCATACAGTGAGAACAGACGGTAAAGGTCCCATACAGTGAGAACAGACGGTAAAGGTCCATACAGTGAGAACAGACGGTAAAGTCCCATACAGTGAGAACAGACGGTAAGGTCCCAATACAGTGAGAACGACGGTAAAGGTCCCATACAGTGAGAACAGGATGTAGTGGCCATACAGTGGAACAGACGGTAGTGGTCCCATACAGTGAGAACAGACGAAAAGTCCCAAACAGTGAGAACAGACGGTAAAGGTCCCATACAGGGAGAACAGACGGGAATGGTCCCATACTAGTGAGAACAGACAGTAAAGGTCCCATACAGTGAGAACCGACGTAATGGTCCCATACAGTGAGAACAGACGGTTAATGTCCCATACAGTGAAAACAGACAGTAAAGGTTCCATACAGTGAGAACAGACCGTAAAGGTCCATACAGTGAGAACAGACAGTAAAGGGCCCCTACAGTGAGAACAGACCGTAAAGGTCCCCTACAGTGAGAACAGACTGTAAAGGTCTCATACAGTGGGAACAGACAGTAAAGGTTCCATACAGTGAGAACAGGCAGTAAATGTCCCATACAGTGAGAACAGACCTTAAAGGTCCCATACAGTGAGAACAGACCTTAAAGGTCCCATACAGTGAGAACAGACCGAAAGGTCCCAACAATTCCTCCCATACCAAACAATTAATAACTCGCCTTGGCAAGGGAATAAGGGCTCCATGTTGGGTATCATTTTAAGGGCCTACTTTCCATTCAAAATATAATATTGGTTTCTGTCTACATATTCCAATACCGAAATACATTTATTTTCTATGTATGGTTGTGCTTAAAATGACCTCTGAGAACAGACAGTAAAGGTTCCATACAGTGAGAACAGACTGTAATGATCCCATACAGTGGAGAACAGTGGTAAAGTCCCATACAGTGAAAACAGACAGTAAAGGTCCCATACAGTGAGACAGACCGTAAAGGTCCCATACAGTGAGAACAGACAGTAAGGTCCCATACAGAGAGAACAGACAGTAAGAGTTCATCAGATAAAAAACAGACAATTATGGTCTATACAGTGAGGATACACAGTAAAGGTACCATACACTGAGAACGACAGTAAAGGCCCCATACAGTAAGAACAGACAGTAAAGGTCCTATACCGTGAGAACAGACAGTAAAGGTCCCATACAGTTAGAACAGACGGTAATGGTCCATACAGTGGAACAGACGGCAAAGGTCCCATACAGTGAGAACAGACGGCAAAGGTCCCATACAGTGAGAACAGACGGTAATGTCCCATACAGTGGAACAGAGGTAAAGCCCATACAGTGAGAACAGACGGTAAAGGTCCCATACAGTGAGAACAGCGGTAAAGGTCCCATCAGTGAGAACAGACGGTAAGTCCCATACAGTGAGAACAGACGGTAAGGTCCATACAGTGAGAAACAGACGGTAAAGGTCCCATACAGTGAGAACAGACGGTAAAGGTCCCATACAGTGAGAACAGACGGTAAAGGTCCCATACAGTGAGAACAGACGGTAAAGGTCCCATACAGTGAGAACAGACGGTAAGGTCCCATACAGTGAGAACAGACGGTAAGGTCCCATACAGTGAACAGACGGTAAAGGTCCCATACAGTGAGACAGACGGTAAAGGTCCCATACAGTGAGAAACAGACGGTAAAGTCCCATACAGTGAGAAAGACGGTAATGGTCCAACAGGAACAGACGGTAAAGGTCCCATACAGTCAGAACAGACGGTAATGGTCCCATACAGTGAGAACAGACGTAAAGGTCCCATACAGTGAGAACAGACGGTAAAGGTCCCATACAGTGAGAACAGACGGTAAAGGTCCCATACAGTGAGACAGACGGGAAAGGTCCCATACGTGAGAACAGACGGTATGGTCCCTACAGTGAGAACAGACGGTAATGGTCCATACAGTGAGAACAGACGGTAAGGTCCCATACAGTGAGAACAGACGGTAAAGGTCCATACAGTGAGAAGACGGTAAAGGTCCCATACAGTGAGAACAGACGGTAAAGGTCCCATACAGTGAGAACAGACGGTAAGGTCCCATACGTGAGAACAGGTATAAGGTCCCATACAGTGAGAACAGACGGTAAAGGTCCCATACAGTGAGAAAACAGACGGTAAAGGTCCATACCGTGAGAACAGACGGTAGTGGTCCAATCAGTGAGAACAGACAGTAAAGCACCAAACAGTGAGAACAGACAGTAAAGTCCCAAACAGTGAGAACAACGGTAAAGGTCCCCTACAGTGAGAAAGACGGTATGGTCCATACAGTGAGAACAGACAGTAAAGGTCCCATACAGTGAGAAAGTGAGGACAGACAGTAAAGGTCCCATACTGTGAGAACTTACGGTAATGGTCCCATACAGTGAGAACAGACGGTAAAGGTCCCATACTACTGTAATGGGACCTTTACCGTCTGTTCTCACTGTTTGGGACTTTTACTGTCTGTTCTCACTGTTTGGGACTTTTACTGTCTGTTCTCACTGTATGGGACCACTACCGTCTGTTCTCACTGTATGGGACCTTTACCGTCTGTTCTCACTGTATGGGACCTTTACCGTCTGTTCTCACTGTATGGACCTTTACCGTCTGTTCTCACTGTATGGGACCTTTACCGTCTGTTATCACTGTATGGGACCTTTACCGTCTTTTCTCACTGTATGGGACCTTTACCGCCTGTTCTCACTGTATGGGAACTGTCTGTTCTCACTGTATGGGACCTTTACCGTCTGTTCTCACTGTATGGGACCATTACCGTCTGTTCTCACTGTATGGGACCATTACCGTCTGTTCTCATGTATGGACCTTTACCGTCGTTCTCACTGTATGGGACCTTTACCGTCTGTTCTCACTGTATGGGACCTTTACCGTCTGTTCTCACTGTATGGGACCTTTACCGTCTGTTCTCACTGTATGGGACCATTTACGTCTGTTCTACTTTATGGGACCTTTACCGTCTTTTCTCACTGTATGGGACCATTTACCGTCTGTTCTCACTGTATGGGACCTTTACCGTCTGTTCTCACTGTATGGGACCTTACCGTCTGTTCTCACTGTATGGGACCTTTACCGTCTGTTCTCACTGTATGGGACCATTACCGTCTGTTCTCACTGTATGGGACCATTACCGTCTGTTTCTCACTGTATGGGACCTTACGTCGTTTCCACTGTATGGGACCTTTACCGTCCTGTTTCTCACTGTATGGGACCTTTACCGTCTGTTCTCACTGTATGGGACCTTTACCGTCTGTTCTCACTGTATGGGACCATTACCGTCTGTTCTCACTGTATGGGACCTTTACCGTCTGTTCTCACTGTATGGGACCTTTACCGTCTGTTCTCCTGTATGGGACCTTTACCGTCTGTTCTCACTTATGGGACCTTTCCGTCTGTTCTCACTGTATGGGATCATTACCGTCTGTTCTCCTGTATGGGACCTTTGCCGTCTGTTCTCACTGTATGGGACCTTTGCCGTCTGTTCTCACTGTATGGGACCATTACCGTCTGTTCTCACTGTATGGGACCTTTACTGTCTGTTCTCACTGTATAGGACCTTTACTGTCTGTTCTTACTGTATGGGGCCTTTACTGTCTGTTCTCAGTGTATGGTACCTTTACTGTGTATCCTCACTGTATAGGACCATAATTGTCTGTTTTTACTGTATGGAACTCTTACTGTCTGTTCTCTCTGTATGGGACCTTTACTGTCTGTTCTCACTGTATGGGACCTTTACGGTCTGTTCTCACTGTATGGGACCTTTACTGTCTGTTTTCACTGTATGGGACCTTTACCATCTGTTCTCACTGTATGGGATCATTACAGTCTGTTCTCACTGTATGGAACCTTTACTGTCTGTTCTCAGAGGTCATTTTAAGCACAACCATACATAGAAAATAAATGTATTTCGGTATTGGAATATGTAAGACAGAAACCAATATTATATTTGTGAATGGGAAGTAGGCCCTTAAAAAGATACCCAACATGGAGCCCTTATCCCTTGCCAAGGCGAGTTATTATATGTTTGGTATTGGAGGAATTGTATGGGACCTTACGGTCTGTTCTCATGTATGGGACCTTTAAGGTCTGTTCTCACTGTATGGGACCTTAAGGTCTGTTCTCACTGTATGGGACATTACTGCCTGTTCTCACTGTATGGAACCTTTACTGTCTGTTCCCACTGTATGAGACCTTTCAGTCTGTTCTCACTGTAGGGGACCTTACGGTCTGTTCTCACTGTAGGGACCTTTACTGTCTGTTCTCACTGTAGTGACCTTTACGGTCTGTCTCACTGTATGGAACCTTTACTGTCTGTTTTCACTGTATGGGACATTTACCGTCTGTTCTCACTGTATGGGACCATTACCGTCGGTTCTCACTGTATGGGACCTTTACTGTCTGTTCTCACTGTATGGGACCATTACCGTCTGTTCTCCCTGTATGGGACCTTTACCGTCTGTTCTCACTGTTTGGGACTTTTACTGTCTGTTCTCACTGTATGGGACCACTCCGTCTGTTCTCACTGTATGGGACCACTACAGTCTGTTCTCACTGTATGGGACCTTTACCGTCTGTTCTCACTGTATGGGACCATTACCGCGTTCTCACTGTATGGACCTTTACGTCTGTTCTCTGTATGGACTTTACCGTCTGTTCTCACTGTATGGGACCTTTACCGTCTGTTCTCACTGATTGGGACCTTTACCGTCTGTTCTCACTGTATGGGACCATTACCTCTGTTCTGACTGTATGGGACCTTTACCGTCTGTTCTCACTGTATGGGACCATTACCGTCGTTTCTCACTGTATGGGACCTTTACCGTCTGTTCTCACTGTATGGACCTTACCGTCTGTCTCACTGTAGGGACCTTTACCGTCTGTTCTCACTGTATGGGACCATTACCGTCTGTTCTCAGTGACCATTACCGTCTGTTCTCACTGTATGGGACCTTTACCGTCTGTTCTCACTGTATGGGACCTTTACCGTCTGTTCTCACTGTATGGGACCTTTACCGTCTGTTCTCACTGTATGGGACCTTTACCGTCTGTTCTCACTGTATGGGACCTTTACCGTCTGTCTCACTGTATGGGACCATTACCGTCTGTTCTCACGTATGGGACCTTTACCGTCTGTTTTCACTGTATGGGACCTTTATCGTCTGTTCTCACTGTATGGGACCTTTAACCGTCTGTTCTCACTGTAGGGGACCTTTACCGTCTGTTCTCACTGTATGGGACCTTTACCGTTGTCTCACTGTATGGGATCATTACCGTCTGTTCTCACTGTGGGACCTTCTTGTCTCACTGTATGGGACCTTTACCGTCTGTTCTCACTGTATGGGACCTTTACCGTCTGTTCTCACTGTATGGGACCATTACCGTCTGTTCTCACTGTATGGGACCTTTACCGTCTGTTCTCACTGTATGGGACCATTACCGTCTGTTCTCACTGTATGGGACCATTACCGTCTGTCTCACTGTATGGGACCTTTACCGTCTGTTCTCACTGTATGGGACCTTTACCGTCTGTTCTCACTGTATGGGACCTTACCGTCTGTTCTCACTGTATGGGACCTTTACCGTCTGTTCTCACTGTATGGGACCATTACCGTCTGTTCTGACTGTATGGGACCTTTACCGTCTGTTCTCACTGTATGGGACCATTACCGTAAGTTCTCACAGTATGGGACCTTTACTGTCTGTCCTCACTGTGCGGGACCTGTGATTGTGGGGCTGAAACGCAACGCACTACAGAGAGACAAAGGCTGTGTAATCTTTAACAGACTGATACAATGTCCATATAAAAAGTTCTCATATTTGGTTGGTTAATAGTATTAATGGCCATCTTTATTATATTTGCTTGCAGATTTCATTGAATAAAATGTATTGTTTAGAGGAAATAAGAATTGCTGTAGACAGTGTGGAGTCCCCATTCAAACACATACAGACTGTATACTGCAATTGTTCAGTAACATAAAACAATGCTGAGCTCGACTTACAGTGACTGACTGACACCTGTCTCTCAGTGACTCTCTCCCTCCAACTTCAACACCAGCAGGAACTCCGCTACGCGCAGCCGCAGTCAGGCCTCTCTGCTCAGTTAGTCTCCCGTAACCCCTCCCCCTGCTGCGTGCGTACAGGGACGTGATGCCGCACGTAGAGGGCAGCTAGCTTAAACTATGGGTAAACAGTGTCTGATGTATCGCAAGTTGCTAGGTTACGGTCGCAATACCGGCGCATCACAGGATCATTCAACTCTAAAGGTACAGTATTCCGTTCGGCCCAGATCTCGGGACTTTTCCAGGAATTACGGATTGCGGGACTGCCACCTAAAACCCAGGACTGTGGGAAACTAGTGCCATGTCACCTTTTCTGATATCTTTTAATTAGGTTTATTTAATAAAGGCATATTCAAAATGTTGCTCTGGAGTTTTGCAAACAGTGCAGAATGATTTGCTTCCACTTGCCTTACTAGCAAGAAAGATTGCAGAAGTGAGCTTGGTGAACCAATCATATTTTGTTTAACTGGTGTACAGCTGCCTATACATGGATCAGATTTCCGATCAACCGCAGGATCTATTACACATAAACCTTTCTGGGACCTACTAATATGTACAAATCTAAAATGTAATAGAAATCTTATCCTTTAAATTACTTCTAAAGCTTTACCACCACAGATGTCAAACTGCCTATAGTTACCTGGCTGGGAATGGAGTCCCTTTTCAAATTACTAACCACCTCATCAATTCGCCAATTCCTTGGAACAAAACAAGTTATTATTGAGTCTGAAATATTAAAGGGCATCTATACTGAAAAATAGGTTATTTTAACTATAATTCTTCCCAACCATCACTGTATCATTTTTGTTGTTGATTTGTAGGTATTTCTTTAGATATCCAATCTAAACTTTTTATAACTAATGGTGAAAATGTATCTACCTGGCACTTTTAAAAATTTCAGAAGGGGGTTATCTCATCAAATACAAAACTTTTCAAAAACATTTCATAGGAACCTTTTGTTACAATATGTATTAAAGGGACACTAAACCAATAATATCAAGTATAACTCTATTATTCACAGGAGGGGAGAATTCCTGTTCCCACCTCCCTAAAAATAATACCGGGTACAGAGATAAACTTAGCTACCTGCGCAGCTCCTCCCAACAGATGGCGCCTAACTGATTCCTATATTTTACGCTTGTTTGCCAATACTAAAGATAGGAGCGCGCCTGTCAGCTGGGGAGACGGTGTGAGTGGAGCACCGGTAGGTAAGTATATCTGTTACCTGGGTGTTTACCTACATTCCCCTAAATCATTTACAAGTTTTATTTGCACATTGGCATGCAGAGGCTTGAATAGAGGTTATTGTATCCTATTGCATAATTTAGACCCTTTTTCATGCCTTGAATATAGCAAATTAAAGGCATCATTTTAATGTGCAATAATGTTTTTTATTTAACCTGTAGTTTTGCTATGGAGTTACCACTAAGTGAATTTTCATCTGCTGGGTCCTTGGAAGCTCTTTGTTCCCTGCTAAACCCATCCATTGAAGAGGATGTTGAGGAAAGCAGTTGTGGTAAGTAAACATAATCACAGAAGTTAGTAGTGGAAAACTGTGATTCAACCAGTCTAACTAAAACATTATCAGGGGGATTTTTGGAGCAGCCACAGCGATATCAGTTAGGGCTAGGCCACTTACTTGTGTTGCGATTGCGCATGCGATTTTGTATAATGGAAATCCAGGGAAAGCAAAAATTCCTGCGATTTCCGATGCACGTGCGTTTGCCATACGTTTCCGATTTGGCAACGCATGCGTTCACCATTTTTGGTGCGTTAACGCATGTCTTTGCATAACGGAAAATGGCAAAACGCAAGCGCAAATGCAAAACACACAAGAATCGCGCACACAATCAAATGCTATAACGCACATGATCCGTGCGTGATTCCTGTGCGTTGCAGTGTGGCCTCAGCCTTAGTGTGACTTGAACCCCCAGGTTGCGGCAGCTGTGCGAGGTTTGGAAGAGACACTCCCGCAGCTACCACAAGTCCGCTGGCTCCTTTAACACCAACTGGCAATAAATACTTACGCAAGGGTGAGATTCACCCAGAGCCGAGCTGCCTCTGGTAAATGGCTTCCGGGAGATTTTCAAGATCACATGCTACCACGCTGTCCCCATTCTTAGTAATAGAACAGCAATGTGTACATTTCTGAATATAAATGTGTGGTGCGGAGTGTTTCAGAACTGCATTGCATTGTACCACAAATGCACCTTACTAGTGTTCCCTAGGTACACCTTCTGTACAAGATGCTGTGATAGCTTCATACTTTTAGTTCTGACAGCTTTGCTTATAGCAAATAGAATGCTGGGAAATAAAGCATGAGTTCTATTGTAATAAGGTACATTTCCAACAGCCACAGCAGTATGAAAGGTGAGATACATATTGCTCTTTTATGTTAAGGTGCTTTTCTGATTCAGTGTTGTTCAGAGGCTTGAGTTGTATTTTAATAAAGATCTAAAGTATTCATATGCATTATATTAATAGCTTATACAGAACCAATTTTTTTTACCGTGCTTTACAATTAATCTTTTATCTGCCAGAATTCCAAACTGTAGGTTTGTTTTCTGACACTGGGGTATTTTATTTATTTAGTGGGGTATTTGTTTATATTATAAACCTATGTGCATGTGTTGTTGGAGTATCTACTGTATTTATACAGTGTATAAATAGACATGCTGTGCTTTTGATAAAGGAGTTTAAAATACTATGCTAATTCATCCTTTTGAGTTTTCTGTTTGTAATTGTTGTGTACTTGTTTTAAACCAGTACAAATTATATGTCTCTTATGTCCAGCCCAATTCTCTTTCAGGGTCCCCATATCCAGCAACTGTTGGGCCAGGAAATATTGGACCTTCATTGAGCCCAGAGCCATCAACTGTGCCAAGTGAGGAAGGAAAATAATTATTTTTATATGGTAGTTTCTTTACTTCCAGAATCCTGCAGTTAGTTGGACATTGAGGTTGAAGGCACACTATACCGCGTCCTAGCAGACCTGAAACGTGTTCCGGTGTTGTTAGCGCTTGTTGCTGTGCGATTATGCAATGTCAATCAGATTGCAGGTTAAAATGCGGCTGTGTGGCCTAGCCCTAAGGGTATGGTTGTTTTAGTGCATTTTAAAGCACAAAAGTAATTAAAGATCTAGGTATCATCTTAAGGAATTGTAAACTAAAAAAATTTACTTTGCCTCATTTCATTCTATAAATGAAAACATGTATGCAGTACTTAATCTGATGTGTGTGTTTCTGCATGACTTCAATGCTTCTTGTTCTGCTCAAGCTCGTCCCTAAAGCTAGTTACACCATGACAGATTTTTGAAAAATGACAGACAATTTAAGAGAAACTGTAGTAATAAAAAAATATATATCATATGATATTATCATTTAATAATAGAAATATATAATATCCCAGGGAGGAAGGAAAGCATATTTCCCACCTTCCTGGGTGGTGTATGGGATGTACAATCTGTTATTGATCTGCTTGTTCCCTGCTTGCTAGCTATTCCCTGTGTATGTGTCACCATCTGTCCCTAACAAGAGACATCACATTAGGGAGAGAGGGGAGGAGCAATGAGCTGTAAGCCAAGCCATTTGACAGCTCCTCATAAAAATCACCCAGGAGGTAGGATTATGCTTTCCTATCTCAGTGGAAATGTACCTTGTCTAACAATTTTTATTTTTACTATAGTTGACTTTAATGGAAGGTTATATTCACTGACTATTAATAAACAGACCTAAGGATGGGGGTTAAGGTTTTGATTTTAAATGGCCAACTCTTTGCATTGTTTCAAGCAATCGGGTAGGATCCTGCACACCTAAACAAAACAGCAATCGGTGAATGCTGGGTGCTCCAGCACTGCAGTCAATACAATCTTCACGATATAGCCGGTCACACCAGTCTTATACAAACTGCTTTATTCAAGTGACGTTTCAGAACCAAACTGGTTCCTTCCTCAGACAAACATTTTGTTTGAGGAAGGAACCAGTTTGGTTCCGAAACGTCCCTTGAATAAAGCAGTTTGTATCATGACTGGTGTGCCCGGCTATATCTGTGAAGATTGAACTTTGTATTGTTTCACCTCTGTATGTGAGGTGCTGATTGATCTCGTTAAACAGATTTATGCATGGATTACTGTCAAGAGTGGTATGTAGCCTCTACTTCTTTAGGCTGGTACGTAGATTATCTATACAGTAGTGCATAATTTTGTCAGGGTTTAGCTCTTGCTGTAATTACTATTAAAAGTCCTTCAGAATGGTGGTGACCCCAGTCTTTTTTCCATACTTTATTTGACAGGCACTGAAAATATGATCGATAAAAAGAGTATCTGGAATGATTTTGAGGTCACTGAGGGAGCAGAATTTGATGACACATTGGATCTTAGAGAACAGCCAAAGTATTTTCCTTCCTAGTTATCATTACTAGTCCGTAAGATTGTTTACAGTGTGTTTCCTTTTTCAACAGTGTGACAAAAAGGTGTATAGCTGAAAGGACTGTGCTAAGAGATCAAATGCAGGATTTATGTATTTATTGGGACAAAAGAGTAAAAATCGATAGAGATACATTTAACACATGGTAAGTTTTTAAAGGGCATGTCCACCTTTAAAACCAAAGTAGGTTATTGTAGGTTCTACCTGCATTACTAACCAGATATTTTAGGATAATTATTATCCAAAATTCTGACTGAGTAAGTTGGCCCATCCCTCATGCAGTTGATCAAGGCTGTGACATTGATTGACTGCTGAATCACCTTCTCCTCCTTTGCACATGCTCAAGATTATAACAAGCTCATTTAGCAGAGGGAGGAGGCAGATACCTTTGCCAGAATGGAAGAGAATGAGAGAATGTATCTAGTTCCAAATGCATGTAATAAACCAGGGGCACTGATATTTAGATGCACCAATAGAGTACTTAATCCCAGAGCACCGACAGGATTCACGTGACCCGGAGAAGAGGCGTGCTTTGCCTTGAAACGTGCGTTGGTCTTTGAGCTGAACTGGACGCGTAACTCCCAACCTGGCTTTACAGATAGGAATCCTTTCTCTTTGCGACTCGCTTGCACGCCAGGAGTCAGGACGGACCTGGCGATATGGACTGTGCCCGCTGGGGCAATTCACCATCCCTCGGGTGAGACCTATCCATCTTTTGTGTGCTATATGACTGATCAGCTATTACTGCATTTATTGCGCCGCCACGCGTTGCTCACTGGCCCGGCACACTTGCGCTATACAAGTTTTGGAACTGATTTACAAAAGCTAAGTTTACCTATCTTTTCACATATGACTGTCACTATGTGCCACGCTCTTGCTCATGTGTGAGGATATATGATCACTGGATTCCTATCTTACTGCTGTGGCCCAAACTTTTTTTTTTTATTCTGCACAATTGGCCTACTACAGTCACATAATGTTCACTGATTCAAGCCTGTAGAAGGAAGTTGCTCTGATAAGCCTGGAGCAGCCACATGGTGTTATTTGCAGCGCTCTTAATTGGTCTTTAAACAATTTAAAAAAATGTTTTTTCTTGTTTGAATTTGAAATTCTTTTATTGGCTCTGTATGGTCAAAGGTTACATATCATGGCTGCTCTGACTGGTCCCTATTCTGCTACTGATTGGTTGCCAGTACTGGCTGAAATGCACTGTGTAACCTCTCCTCCCATTCTGGTAAAATAAATGTACACATGCTGAAATAAATCCATTTATCTATTTATCATCCCTCTCTGGGTTTACTAAACTGCTGACAGGTTAATATCAAATACATTGTGTGCTCGTCCTACTTTAACCTGGCATGTACTCCCTTCTCCCACTCCTGATATAATGACCTGTCCTAAATAATGATCTATCCACAGGCACACAAGTCTAAAGTTGAATACCTATAGCTAAATATTATGTTGTCATATAATGCTTCTTGCAATATACAATACTAAAAAAAACAGAAGCCCAGATAATTAGCTCCAGAAATAAAAATCTACATTAATATCTACCCTCTAAATACGGTACCTGATGCTGGCCATACTCTTGACCGATAATTTAAAATTTGGTATTAAACACAGCAGACCAGCAGACATAATTGCGAACAGTCCATGATGTACCCGGCCTAGACTACTCATTTCAGGCCAACTGTCTAATCTAAAGCTTCATACACACATATGATCTTTTTGCTGACGTACAATCCCCAAGCAAACACACACATGGGCGAAATTGCCGTTCATCACCTGTGCGCCTCACGCGGGGGTCATTGGTTGGCAAGAAGATTGTACATGTGTACAAAGCTTAATGCAAAATGATTGCAGTTGTTTGAACATCATGAAAATATTAGAGAACAACCTCTTAAATTCTACTAGCACTATATTCTTCATGCTTGTGAAGATTCTCATTCATATTCGTCAATCTCAGGGCCTGCAATAAAACTGCAAAAGTTTGCCCGTGCTATTATCTGCAGCAACCAATCAAATGTTATCTAACTGCAGTAACCAATCTGATTGATTGATGCACATTATTACACGGTCCAAGGTTGCACATTTTATTTCATCAACCCCATAGTATATTATTTTATTGCTAATGATGTTAGCCGTTTAAACAATACATGGACTTTTTTTTAATAAATAGGAAGGTAGTAACTGTTTGTACTGCTCGGGGGAATGTGGCAACTGGCTGTGGGAAGGGGGTTAACTTTGTAGCACAGTTATATAGAAGATTGCCCTTTGTTTCCAGGTTCATTAACGGTGCTTCTTTGATTGCCTTTAAAGGTATGAAATACTTTTTAAGCAGCAGATCGGAACTGAGGACATGTTTTGGGAATGACTCGAAAGGATACATCAACACCTGCTGTGACCAGATGGGTGTAAGAAGCAAAAATCAGCTGAAATGATTTTTTAATAATAAAAAAATATATAGTAGTTGCAACCCTTCCTCCAGGCTTACATGTACTTCACAGAGGCAAAGCTACTACAGGAGCAGCCCCTGCTAACACAAGGGGCTAGGGGTCCCAAATTCTTAAATTTTCTACCATAGATACAGCCACAGAAAACGTAGATGAATCAGGGAGGAGATCTCACTATAGTTTTTGCTGTGGGACCGTTTCTAGTTATGCCACTACATAGATACAACAACTGTCTCACCTTTTTCCTTTCCTGTGGCTGTTGGATGGTTTATGAAAATGAAAATTTGAAAATGAAGAAACCAAGCCTAAATAGAGGTGGGGGGCTTCGACACCAACTGTCTGCCATGTACAATGCTGTTTTGTACCTTACCCTGGGCATTCCTATAACACCTCTTAGCCACTATCCAATCACGCCCTTAACACTTGGCTGTGATATGCTAATTGGGATTTTCCAGGGTACATAATTGCCACAGATTCTTGTACAAGTCATTCTGAATTGAGAAAGCCAGTCGGATGACTAGCGAAACGTCTTCAAGAACTAAACTTCAAGTCCGTTGATCTAATTGAATACAACAGATATACCATGACCTGGATGAATGAGAACCTTCACAAGGATGGTTTATGAAATTACTTGTGTGTACTAGGGTTAAAGTCTAAGGCTTCTTTCACACAGACGGCAGGTTGGCTTTCTGTCAACTGTTTCTGAGTGGACTCCCAACGGCTGCCCTCGCAAAACTTTACTTTTTACTACTGGCAAACATTTTGAACCGCTCAGAAAAAAACTCTGTGTGAAAGTAGCCTAGTTTAGCAGTACACTTCTAAACATGCTCTCTATTGCACAAAAGTTTAAAACAAGGAAGCTGCAGTCTGTCCTGCCCCGTAGAAGATGACAGTCAAACATGCTACAGTACAGAGACCTGCCTCGGTCCTGTCCCTAATAATTACCAATTCCTTTCACAACTAGATTGTAAGCTCTATCTAAGGCTCGCCTACAATTCTTCAGCTTTCATATTAACACCTGATGAAAGGGGACACTGTGAACACTGAAACGTTCTGTATGTGATAGAAATAAACAACCTTTGATTGGAATTCAAGTGTGTCCCTCACATCATTTTGTCTTGAGCATTCATATTGGTGTGGAGAGATTTTTTTCTATTCTAGAGACAGTAAATACTGGGGTCAGGGGTGTGTGGCCAAAGGTGTACATGCTCACAAGGCTATTTGGAAACTAGATGTACAAAAACATGTACTGGTAATTACATTGAAACCTTCTTACAGAATCCACTTCATACATGTACGTAACCTCTTACATTGCATAGGGGAGGAAAGCTTTAACATTAGAAGTAAAAAAGTTTAGTTCTCCTTTAATTGTGCTACTAGCTCCAAAATCTACTTCACTGGTCCTTATTATGTAGTTGAAGAGTTGCTTTGCACTATCGCCCTGTAGAAATCTAAAGGAAAGGGCTCGGTTTTAGGACCCTTGCTGTTCTCCCTCTACGCTATCTCTCTGGGAGAAATAATCAGTTATTTCAGTTAAGTATCACTTATATGCTGATGATACCCGAATGTACTTCTCCCCCATGCGCTAACCCCTGAAGTTCAATCCCAAACCTCTAAATGTCTGGTACTCTATCTTCCTGGATAGTGCACCACCACCTTAAACTCAATCTATTGACAATATGGTCATTAACCCAGTTGAATCTGCACGCTGCCTTGGAGTTATCTTTGACTCCTCTCTTTCCTTCCATCATCACATTAACAATGTTGCTAGGACCTGTCGTTTTCTCCTTCACAATATTGCCATTATCCGCCCTTTTCTCTCTCTCTCTCCACTACTAAAAGCTCATCCATGCCCTTATAATCTCCCATCTTGACTACTGTAACATTCTTCTACTTGGACTCCCAGCCTCTCATCTCTCTCTTGCCCTCTCCAGTCTATCTTAATCTCGCTCTTCTCCAAAAGAGAACCCGCAACCCCGATACTTCAGTCTATAGGGTGGTTTCTAATCAAACAAAGAATCATATTCAATACCCTACTTTTAACCTTTAAATCCCTTCGCTCTACTGCACCTCCCTACTTATCGTCTCTCTTGGTCCCTTATGTTCCAGGCCGTGCCCTCCGTTCCTCACAAGGAAATCGCCACAGATCCCCAACTAACACTGCTGCCTCCCGCCTTAAACCATTCTCTCTTGCTGCTCCCCACCTTTGGAACACTCTCCCTCTCTCGCCTGGTGACATCTATTTATACCTTCTATACCAATCTAGACTGTTATCCTTGTGTGCCAAGGAATGAGGCTTTTTTATGGACTGCACCCCCCAGGAAAGGCCCCAAGTTCAGTGAGGTAAGTATGAGTTAAGTACTCACTCGGTCAAGTAAATAATTGTGGAATCTCCGGCTGCCGATCGTCATGTACAAGCTAACATCAGAAGCAAGTGTTCAGCCTGGCACTGGCACTGATCTGCAGGATGACGTCCATACGCGAAGCCTGTCTCACTTACTGCCCGGCGCCGAGTAGTGACATCACTACTCGGCGCGGCAGTAAGTGAGACAGGCGCTGAGGTCGGGATTTCAGGCTAATTTTAAAGACTGAAAACCTCGGCTTATACTCGAGTATTACGGTATCTGTATAATGGCTTGCACTTACCCCTTGTTTGTATACTCTGTATTTTTTAATGTACAGCGCTGCATACCCAAGTGGCACTTTATAAATAAAATTATACATACATACAATTGATTTTTTAGGGACCTCTTGGATCTTACCCTGTCCCACAACTATTTCACTTTGAAATCAGTTTGTAATAAATAGAATATGTGTAATTTTAAAACTATTTTTGCAGATATCTTGATCTGAATTCTACTATTTTATATTTTACCTTTTAAACCTTTAACACTTCCCCATACCCTTCTCCAAAGCACAAGCAAGAAACCTTTGAAGATTTTGTTTAATAAGAGGTGCAAAAATGTGCCTGTGCTGTTGATTTGCAGCAACCAATCAGATTTTACCGGTACTACATAATTAGAATATATTCTATATAATTATCATATATTATAATATTGTAACATCTGATTGGTTGCTGCAGATTAACAGCACAGGCAAAATTCGAACATCTTATTAATAAGCCCCCTACAATTGTGATTTGCAGTTGCTGCAAGCAGACATAAATAGATTATCAAAATGGGCAGCGGACTGGCAGATAAGATGTATTTGGGGATATATTTGTGGTTTAACACTCTTTGTGCTGCCTATAGTATATATGCTCTGTGGCTCTGTTGGAAAAAGATTTGGGGTTCTGGTAGATAAAAGACTTAGCTGTAGCAAACAATGCCAGGTAGCAACAGCTAGAGCAGCAATATATTGTCTTGTATAAGAGGGGAATAGATTCAAGAGACAAAAATATTATTCTCCCTCTTTACAAGCTCTAGTAAGGCCTCATTTGGAATATGCATTGCAGTTCTGGAATTCATATACAAACAGGACATCTTGGAACTGGGAAAGAGTTCAGAGAAAGACAACTAAAATAACTAAAAAGGGAAGGTTAAGTAATAACTTAAAATTTGGCTGAAAGGCAGCATTTTTAGAAGGGAATGTATGTGTCTGTGCTGCATATTGAAAAACTCAATAATGACAATGGTGGCTGCCACAGGAATGGAAGGAAAGGCCAGTAGATGTGTGTATCTGGGTTGGGGTGTATTCTTTCATAGGCGTCTAGCGCTCAAAGGAAGTCTTGCTTTATTACAGGGGGTGGCTCATCTGTGTCCTGATAGACACTAGGTGGTTCAACCGTGGGATCACTCCCTTGTTAACGGGAGTTATAGTTATAGTTAATGGGACAAAAACCTTGAAATTTGCCAATAAGGCTGTAACACTTCAGAGGATTCCTTAGCTAGTAAACACTACTATATGTCCTGCATGTCTGTCCTGAAGGTTAGATTTAAACTTGTTTATTAAGGTTTCTTGACGTAGAGAGAGGGGAATAGAATTCCAGAGATGGGGCCAGAAGATAAAAAGGTTTGGTGAGAGGAGGCAGTGTGAGTGGGGGGTCTGTATAAGAGATGGTTCTGTGATGAACGGAGGGTACGTGCAGGGACATATAGGGACACCAGAGAAGAAATATAGAAGGAGCAGCAGAGCGAGGGATTTAAATGTTAAGAGAAAGATTTTGTAGATATGCGTTGTTTAATGGGGAGCCAGGTAGATGTATGGCACAGAGGAGATTAATTCCCAATTTTTAGAGAGCGAGACAATGCATGCGGCAGAGTTAAGTATGGACTGAAGAGGAGAAAGATGGGAAGCAGGAAGACCAGAAAGCAGAAAGTTACAATAGTCCATGTGTATAGGATGAGAGCATATAAGCATAGCAGTAGTTGAAAGAGAAAAGGAATCTACGGATTTTCGCAATGTTCCGAAGAAAAAAGTGACAAGTTTTAGCAACATAATTAATGTGATTGGAAAAGGAGAGAACAGAACTCATAATAACCCTTAAGCAACGCGCCGACTGAATAGGGTAAATGGGGGTGTTGTCCACAGAAATGGAAAAAGGTGGGATAGGACCAGGTTTTAGGTGGGAAAATGATTTGTTCGGTTTAATAAGGTTTAGTTTGAGGCATCAGTGCGCCATCCATGAGGAGACAGAACGGAGACAGTGGGAGATGCGTGATTGGGTGTCAGGACAAAGCGAGGGGTGGGAAAATATATTTGCATATCATCGGCGTACAGATGGTAGTTAAAGCCAAATGAGCTGATGACTTCTCCCAAGGAAATTGTTTAGAGGAAGACAGCAGGGGTCCAGAACAGAACCACAGATGTGGTAATGACAAGTTCATTGGATAGCTCTAAAAGTGGGCTGGATAAGTTTCTAAAACTAAAAAATATTGATAATTACTGGTATTAATACATACATAAGTAAATTATTAATACATATATATTGCAAATCGGGGTGTAAACATGCGGGTTTGCTTTGCTTTAAAGCCCCAAAAATCCCGTTTAAGTTTCACGCTGAAGTAAATGTACCTTACTAGCATGGGGTTATTTCCTAGCATTCCTGTATTGCACGAGTGGTCACTGACCATTTTGTCTTTGAACATCCCCAGTCTTAAGCTACTGCAGAAATTTGTTACAGCAGGTCAGGCCTACTAGTAGTCTCTAGCCAATCCGTTGCAGTCCATTTTAGGCAGGAGGACATGTCATTAGGTCAGGAGGTGTGGCCAGATCCTGCACATTCTCAAAGTTATCCAGTTCCTCAGGGGATTACGTTTACTTTATTGCCATTTATTGGAGTCGTAATTTATAGTTCATCTGCGCTTTTTGGGGGGGAGGGTGCGTTCAGATTTTAGTTCTCCTTATAAGGCTAACCGACTTTCTCTAACTCTTTACTTGACATTAGATTCGAATTCAGCTTCCTGGAATCAAAGCATCTGAAGTCTCACTTCAAGTAAGAAACCGATATTTAGACCTTCGCACCCCCCAACAGTAAGTTATTTATTTCCTGTGGAAATCATCATAACGATGTGTTCTCAATTGAGAATAAGATGCATTTTGTAATTAGAGGTTGAATACCTACTGAAAAGTAAACATGATATTTATTAGGCCTATTTATCAAACAATATTAATCTAGAACACGTCTACATTTACAGTTTTAGAAAGAAAGTCTAAATTCATGTAGTTTAAAGGGACATTAAATGGACTGTCAGGTGGCTGTATAATTTACTGGAGATAGCATAGCTTACGCCTATCTTAATGTTAATAATAGAACTCACCGGATGCAGTGTTATACTTACCTGACAGAACTCGGGTCAACCCGCCGATCGCTGTAAGAAGCAGCGAGCAGAGAACTGACAGGCAGTCATTTAAAGCTGCAGCGGTGAGTTCTCACAGGGAGGTAAGAATTAGCTAATCTACCACCACAGTCGGTTTAGTGTCCCTTTAATTTAGTGTGTGCTGTGTGATATCTAAGGAGGGCAGCACGGTTGTAAATATCAGTAAGCAATTTCAGCTGCTGGAAGTTTGGACTTTAATGGGGTGGATGTTATTTTTTTTAAAATTGTTGTCCTTTAATATAACGATTTCCGTGCGTTTGCGCTTGCATGTGAAATTGCGGCAACGCACCTAATCTTGCAATTTCAGGTGCGTTTTGATTGCGCATCCTTTTGCAATACGCAGTCGCGTGTGATCACCTTTTGCATGCAATTTCCTAACTTATTCTTATTAAAGAATAACAGGGAGATTCAATATGTTCTGATCGTTACCGTAAGTTCTCACAGTATGGGACCTTTACTGTCTGTCCTCACTGTGCGGGACCTGTGATTGTGGGGCTGAAACGCAACGCACTACAGAGAGACAAAAGGCTGTGTAATCTTTAAACAGACTGATACAATGTCCATATAAAAAGTTCTCATATTTGGTTGGTTAATAGTATTAATGGCCATCTTTATTATTATTTGCTTGCAGATTTCATTGAATAAAATGTATTGTTTAGAGGAAATAAGAATTGCTGTAGACAGTGTGGAGTCCCCATTCAAACACATACAGACTGTATACTGCAATTGTTCAGTAACATAAAACAATGCTGAGCTCGACTTACAGTGACTGACTGACACTGTCTCTCAGTGACTCTCTCCCTCCAACTTCAACACCAGCAGGAGACTCCGCTACGCGCAGCCGCAGTCAGGCCTCTCTGCTCAGTAGTCTCCCGTAACCCCTCCCCCTGCTGCGTGCGTACAGGGACGTGATGCCGCACGTAGAGGGCAGCTAGCTTAAACTATGGGTAAACAGTGTCTGATGTATCGCAAGTTGCTAGGTTACGGTCGCAATACCGGCGCATCACAGGATCATTCAACTCTAAAGGTACAGTATTCCGTTTCGGCCCAGATCTCGGGACTTTTCCAGGGAATTACGGATTGCGGGACTGCCACCTAAAACCCAGGACTGTGGGAAACTAGTGCCATGTCACCTTTTCTGATATCTTTTAATTAGGTTTATTTAATAAAGGGCATATTCAAAATGTTGCTCTGGGAGTTTTGCAAACAGTGCAGAATGATTTGCTTCCACTTTGCCTTACTAGCAGAGAAGATTGCAGAAGTGAGCTTGGTGAACCAATCATATTTTGTTTAACTGGTGTACAGCTGCCTATACATGGATCAGATTTCCGATCAACCGCAGGATCTATTACACATAAACCTTTCTGGGACCTACTAATATTGTACAAATCTAAAATGTAATAGAAAATCTTATCCTTTTAAATTACTTCTGAAAGCTTTACCACCACAGATGTCAAACTGCCTATAGTTACCTGGCTGGGAATGGAGTCCCTTTTCAAATATACTAACCACCTCATCAATTCGCCAATTCCTTGGAACAAAACAAGTTATTATTGAGTCTGAAAATATTAAAGGGCATCTATACTGAAAAATAGGTTATTTTTAACTATAATTCTTCCCAACCATCACTGTATCATTTTTGTTGTTGATTTGTAGGTATTTCTTTAGATATCCAATCTAAAACTTTTTATAACTAATGGTGAAAATGTATCTACCTGGCACTTTTAAAAATTTCAGAAGGGGGTTATCTCATCAAATACAAAACTTTTCAAAAACATTTCATAAGGAACCTTTTGTTACAATATGTATTAAAGGGACACTAAACCAATAATATCAAGTATAACTCTATTATTCACAGGGAGGGGAGAATTCCTGTTCCCACCTCCCTAAAAATAATACCCGGGTAACAGAGATAAACTTAGCTACCTGCGCAGCTCCTCCCCAACAGATGGCGCCTAACTGATTTCCTATATTTTACGCTTGTTTGCCAATACTAAAGATAGGAGCGCGCCTGTCAGCTGGGGAGACGGTGTGAGTGGAGCACCGGTAGGTAAGTATATCTGTTACCTGGGTGTTTACCTACATTCCCCTAAAATCATTTACAAGTTTTATTTGCACATTGGCATGCAGAGGCTTGAATAGAGGTTATTGTATCCTATTGCATAATTTAGACCCATTTTCATGCCTTGAATATAGCAAATTAAAGGCATCATTTTTAATGTGCAATAATGTTTTATTTATACCTGTAGTTTTGCTATGGAGTTACCACTAAGTGAATTTTCATCTGCTGGGTCCTTGGAAGCTCTTTGTTCCCTGCTATACCCATCCATTGAAGAGGATGTTGAGGAAAGCAGTTGTAGGGTAAGTAAACATAATTCACAGAAGTTTAGTAGGTGGAAAACTGTGATTCAACCAGTCTAACTAAAACATTATCAGGGGGATTTTTGGAGCAGCCACAGCGATATCAGTTAGGGCTAGGCCACACTTACTTGTGTTGCGATTGCGCATGCGATTTTGTTATAATGGAAATCCAGGGAAAGCAAAAATTCCTGCGATTTCCGATGCACGTGCGATTGCGCATACGTTTCCGATTTGGCAACGCATGCGTTCACCATTTTTGGTGCGTTAACGCATGTCTTTGCATAACGGAAAATGGCAAAACGCAAGCGCAAATGCAAAACACACAAGAATCGCGCACACAATCAAATGCTATAACGCACATGATTCCGTGCGTGATTCCTGTGCGTTGCAGTGTGGCCTCAGCCTTAGTGTGACTTGAACCCCCAGGTTGCGGCAGCTGTGCGAGGTTTGGAAGAGACACTCCCGCAGCTACCACAAGTCCGCGTGGCTCCTTTAACACCAACTGGCAATAAATACTTACGCAAGGGTGAGATTCACCCAGAGCCGAGCTGCCTCTGGTAAATGGCTTCCGGGAGATTTTTCAAGATCACATGCTACCACGCTGTCCCCATTCTTAGTAATAGAACAGCAATGTGTACATTTCTGAATATAAATGTGTGGTGCGGAGTGTTTCAGAACTGCATTGCATTGTACCACAAATGCACCTTACTAGTGTTCCCTATGGTACACCTTCTGTAACAAGATGCTGTGATAGCTTCATACTTTTAGTTACTGACAGCTTTGCTTATAGCAAATAGAATGCTGGGAAATAAAGCATGAGTTCTATTGTAATAAGGTACATTTCCAACAGCCACAGCAGTATGAAAGGTGAGATACATATTGCTCTTTTTATGTTAAGGTGCTTTTCTGATTCAGTGTTGTTCAGAGGCTTGAGTTGTATTTTAATAAAGATCTAAAGTATTCATATTGCATTATATTAATAGCTTATACAGAACCAATTTTTTTTAACCGTGCTTTACAATTAATCTTTTAATCTGCCAGAATTCCAAACTGTAGGTTTGTTTTCTGACACATGGGGTATTTTATTTATTTAGTGGGGTATTTGTTTATATTAATAAACCTATGTGCATGTGTTGTTGGAGTATCTACTGTATTTATACAGTGTATAAATAGACATGCTGTGCTTTTTTGATAAAGGAGTTATAAAATACTATGCTAATTCATCCTTTTGAGTTTTCTGTTTGTAAATTGTTGTGTACTTGTTTTAAACCAGTACAAATTATATGTCTCTTATAGTCCAGCCCAATTCTCTTTCAGGGTCCCCCATCATCAGCAACTGTTGGGCCAGGAAATATTGGACCTTCATTGAGCCCAGAGCCATCAACTGTGCCAAGTGAGGAAGGAAAATAATTATTTTTAATATGGTAGTTTCTTTACTTCCAGAATCCTGCAGTTAGTTGGACATTGAGGTTGAAGGCACACTATACCGCGTCCTAGCAGACCTGAAACGTGTTCCGGTGTGTTAGCGCTTGTTGCTGTGCGATTATGCAATGTCAATCAGATTGCAGGTTAAAATGCGGCTGTGTGGCCTAGCCCTAAGGGTTATGGTTGTTTTAGTGCATTTTAAAGCACAAAAAGTAATTTAAAGATCTAGGTATCATCTTAAAGGAATTGTAAACTAAAAAAATTTACTTTGCCTCATTTCATTCTATAAATGAAAACATGTATGCAGCACTTAATCTGATGTGTGTGTTTCTGCATGACTTCAATGCTTTACTTGTTCTGCTCAAGCTTCGTCCCTAAAGCTAGTTACACACATGACAGATTTTTGAAAAATGACAGACAATTTAAGAGAAACTGTAGTAATAAAAAAATATATATCATATGATATTATCATTTAATAATTAGATATATAAATATCCCAGGGAGGAAGGAAAGCATATTTCCCACCTTCCTGGGTGGTGTATGGAATGTAGCAATCTGTTATTGATCTGCTTGTTCCCTGCTTGCTAGCTATTTCCCTGTGTATGTGTCACCATCTGTCCCTAACAAGAGACATCACATTAGGGAGAGAGGGGAGGGAGCAATGAGCTGTAAGCCAAGCCATTTGACAGCTCCTCATAAAAATCACCCAGGGAGGTAGGATTATGCTTTCCTATCTCAGTGGGAAATGTACCTTGTTCTAACAATTTTTATTTTTACTATAGTTGACTTTAATGGAAGGTTATATTCACTGACTATTAATAAACAGACCTAAGGATGGGGGTTAAAGGTTTTGATTTTAAATGGCCAACTCTTTGCATTGTTTCAAGCAATCGGGTAGGATCCTGCACACCTAAACAAAAACAGCAATCGGTGAATGCTGGGTGCTCCAGCACTGCAGTCCAAGTACAATCTTCACAGATATAGCCGGTCACACCAGTCTTGATACAAACTGCTTTATTCAAGTGACTTTCAAAACTGGTTCCTTCCTCAGACAAACATTTTGTTTGAGGAAGGAACCAGTTTGGTTCCGAAACGTCCCTTGAATAAAGCAGTTTGTATCATGACTGGTGTGCCCGGCTATATCTGTGAAGATTGAACTTGTACTGGTTTCACCTCTGTAATGTGAGGTGCTGATTGATCTCGTTAAACAGATTTGATGCATGGATTACTGTCAAGAGTGGTATGTAGCATCCTACTTCTTTAGGCTGGTACGTAGATTATCTATACAGTAGTGCATAATTTGTCAGGGTTTAGCTCTTGCTGTAATTACTATTAAAAGTCCTTCAGAATGGTGGTGACCCCAGTCTTTTTTCCATACTTTATTTGACAGGCACTGAAAATATGATCGATAAAAAGAGTATCTGGAATGATTTTGAGGTCACTGAGGGAGCAGAATTTGATGACACATTGGATCTTAGAGAACAGCCAAAGTATTTTCCTTCCTAGTTATCATTACTAGTCCGTAAGATTGTTTACAGTGTGTTTCCTTTTTCAAACAGTGTGACAAAAAGGTGTATAGCTGAAAGGACTGTGCTAAGAGATCAAATGCAGGATTTATGTATTTATTGGGACAAAAGAGTAAAAATCGATAGAGATACATTTTAACACATGGTAAGTTTTTAAAGGGCATGTCCACCTTTAAAACCAAAGTAGGTTATTGTAGGTTCTACCTGCATTACTAACCAGATATTTTAGGATAATTATTATCCAAAAATTCTGACTGAGTAAGTTGGCCCATCCCTCCATGCAGTTGATCAAGGCTGTGACATTGATTGACTGCTGAATCACCTTCTGCCTCCTTTGCACATGCTCAAGATTATAACAAGCTCATTTAGCAGAGGGAGGAGGCAGATACCTTTGCCAGAATGGAAGAGAATGAGAGAATGTATCTAGTTCCAAATGCATGTAATAAACCAGGGGCACTGATATTTAGATGCACCAATAGAGTACTTAATCCCAGAGCACCGACAGGATATCACGTGACCCGGAAGAAGAGGCGTGCTTTGCCTTGAAACGTGCGTTGGTCTTTGAGCTGAACTGGACGCGTAACTCCCAACCTGGCTTTACAGATAGGAATCCTTTCTCTTTGCGACTCGCTTGCACGCCAGGAGTCAGGACGGACCTGGCGATATGGACTGTGCCCGCTGGGGCAATTCACCATCCCTCGGGTGAGACCTATCCATCTTTTTGTGTGCTATATGACTGATCAGCTTATGTACTGCATTTAATTGCGCCGCCAGCGCTTGTCTCACTGGCCCGGCACACTTGCGCTATACAAGTTTTGGAACTGATTTACAAAAGCTAAGTTTACCTATCTTTTCACATATGACTGTCACTATGTGCCACGCTCTTGCTCATGTGTGAGGATATATGATCACTGGATTCCTATCTTACTGCTGTGGCCCAAACTTTTTTTTTTTTATTCTGCACTAATTGGCCTACTACAGTCACATAATGTTCACTGATTCAAGCCTGTAGAAGGAAGTTGCTCTGATAAGCCTGGAGCAGCCACATGGTGTTATTTGCAGCCGCTTTAATTGGTCTTTAAACAATTTAAAAAAATGTTTTTTCTGTTTGAATTTGAAATTCTTTTATTGGCTCTGTATGGTCAAAGGTTACATATCATGGCTGCTCTGACTGGTCCCTATTCTGCTACTGATTGGTTTGCCAGTACTGGCTGGAAATGCACTGTGTAACTCTCCTCCCACTTCTGGTAAAATAAATGTACCACATGCTGAAATAAATCCATTTATCTATTTATCATCCCTCTCTGGGTTTACTAAACTGCTGACAGGTTAAATATCAAAATACATTGTGTGGCTCGTCCTACTTTAACCTGGCATGTACTCCCTTCTCCCACTCCTGATATAATGACCTGTCCTAAATAATGATCTATCCACAGGCACACAAGTCTAAAGTTGAATACCTATAGCTAAATATTATGTTGTCATATAATGCTTCTTGCAATATACAATACTAAAAAAAACAGAAGCCCAGATAATTAGCTCCAGAAATAAAAATCTACATTAATATCTACCCTCTAAATACGGTACCTGATGCTGGCCATACTCTTGACCGATAATTTAAAAATTTGGTATTAAACACAGCAGACCAGCGGACATAATTGCGAGCAGTCCCATGATGTACCCCGGCCTAGACTACTCATTTCAGGCCAACTGTCTAATCTAAAGCTTCATACACACATATGATCTTTTTGCTGACGTACAATCCCCAAGCAAACACACACATGGGCGAAATTGCCGTTCATCACCTGTGCGCCTCACGGTCGGGGGTCATTGGTTGGCAAGAAGATTGTACATGTGTACAAAGCTTAATGCAAAATGATTGCAGTTGTTTGAACATCATGAAAATATTAGAGAACAACCTCTTAAATTCTACATAGCACTATATTCTTCATGCTTGTGAAGATTCTCATTCATATTCGTCAATCTCAGGGCCTGCAATAAAAACTGCAAAAGTTTGCCCGTGCTATTAATCTGCAGCAACCAATCAAATGTTATCTAACTGCAGTAACCAATCTGATTGATTGATGCACATTAATTACACGGTCCAAGGTTGCACATTTTATTTCATCAACCCCATAGTATATTATTTTATTTGCTAATGATGTTAGGCCGTTATGAACAATACATGGACTTTTTTTTTAATAAAATAGGAAGGTAGTAACTGTTTGTACTGCTCGGGGGAATGTGGCAACTGGCTGTGGGAAGGGGGTTAACTTTGTAGCACAGTTATATAGAAGAATTGCCCTTTGTTTCCAGGTTCATTAACGGTGCTTCTTTGATTGCCTTTAAAGGTATGAAATACTTTTTAAGCAGCAGATCGGAACTGAGGACATGTTTTTGGGAATGACTCGAAAGGATACATCAACAGCCTGCTGTGACCAGATGGTGGTAAGAAGCAAAATATCAGCTGAAATGATTTTTTAATTAAATAAAAAAATATATTAGTAGTTGCAACCCTTCCTCCAGGCTTATACATGTACTTCACAGAGGCAAAGCTACTACAGGAGCAGCCCCTGCTAACACAAGGGGGCTAGGGGTCCCAAATTCTTAAATTTTCTACCATAGATACAGCCACAGAAAACGTAGATGAATCAGGGAGGAGATCTCACTATAGTTTTTGCTGTGGGGACCGTTTCTAGTTATGCCACTACATAGATACAACAAGCTGTCTCACCTTTTTCCTTTCCTGTGGCTGTTGGATGGTTTATGAAAATGAAAATTTGAAAATGAAGAAACCAAGCCTAAATAGAGGTGGGGGGCTTCGACACCAACTGTCTGCCATGTACAATGCTGTTTTGATACCTTACCCTGGGCATTCCTATAACACCTCTTAGCCACTATCCAATCACGCCCTTAACACTTGGCTGTGATATGCTAATTGGGATTTTCCAGGGTACATAATTGCCACAGATTCTTGTACAAGTCATTCTGAATTGAGAAAGCCAGTCGGATGACTAGCGAAACGTCTTCAAGAACTAAACTTCAAGTCCAGTTGATCTAATTGAATACAACAGATATACCATGACCTGGATGAATGAGAACCTTCACAAGGATGGTTTATGAAATTAACTTGTGTGTACTAGGGTTAAAGTCTAAGGCTTCTTTCACACAGACGGCAGGTTGGCTTTCTGTCAACTGTTTCTGAGTGGACTCCCAACGGCTGCCGCTCGCAAAACTTTACTTTTTACTACTGGCAAACATTTTGAACCGCTCAGAAAAAAACTTCTGTGTGAAAGTAGCCTTAGTTTAAGCAGTACACTTCTAAACATGCTCTCTATTGCACAAAAGTTTAAAACAAGGAAGCTGCAGTCTGTCCTGCCCCGTAGAAGATGACAGTCAAACATGCTACAGTACAGAGACCTGCCTCGGTCCTGTCCCTAATAATTACCAATTCCTTTTCACAACTAGATTGTAAGCTCTATCTAAGGCTCGCCTACAATTCTTCAGCTTTCATATTAACACCTGATGAAAGGGGACACTGTGAACACTGAAACGTTCTGTATGTGATTGAAATAAACAACCTTTGATTGGAATTCAAGTGTGTCCCTCACATCATTTTGTGCTTGAGCATTCATATTGGTGTGGAGAGATTTTTTTCTATTCTAGAGACAGTAAATACTGGGGTCAGGGGTGTGTGGCCAATAGGTGTACATGCTCACAAGGCTATTTGAAGACTAGATGTACAAAAACATGTACTGGTAATTACATTGAAACCTTCTTACAGAATCCACTTCATACATGTACGTAACCTCTTACATTGCATAGGGGAGGAAAGCTTTAACATTAGAAGTAAAAAAGTTTAGTTCTCCTTTAATTGTGCTACTAGCTCCAAAATCTACTTCACTGGTCCTTATTATGTAGTTGAAGAGTTGCTTTGCACTATCGCCCTGTAGAAATCTAAAGGAAAGGGCTCGGTTTTAGGACCCTTGCTGTTCTCCCTCTACGCTATCTCTCTGGGAGAAATAATCAGTTATTTCAGTTAAGTATCACTTATATGCTGATGATACCCGAATGTACTTCTCCACCCATGCGCTAACCCCTGAAGTTCAATCCCAAACCTCTAAATGTCTGGTACTCTATCTTCCTGGATAGTGCACCACCACCTTAAACTCAATCTATTGACAATATGGTCATTAACCCAGTTGAATCTGCACGCTGCCTTGGAGTTATCTTTGACTCCTCTCTTTCCTTCATCATCACATTAACAATGTTGCTAGGACCTGTCGTTTTCTCCTTCACAATATTGCCATTATCCGCCCTTTTCTCTCTCTCTCTCCACTACTAAAATGCTCATCCATGCCCTTATAATCTCCCATCTTGACTACTGTAAATTCTTCTACTTGGACTCCAGCCTCTCATCTCTCTCTTGCCCTCTCCATCTATCTTAATCTCGCTCTTCTCCAAAAGAGAACCCGCAACCCGATACTTCAGTCTATAGGGTGGTTTCTAATCAAACAAAGAATCATATTCATAACCCTACTTTTAACCTTTAAATCCCTTCGCTCTACTGCACCTCCCTACTTATCGTCTCTCTTGGTCCCTTATGTTCCAGGCCGTGCCCTCCGTTCCTCACAAGGAAATCGCCACAGATCCCCAACACACTGCTGCCTCCCGCCTTAAACCATTCTCTCTTGCTGCTCCCCACCTTTGGAACACTCTCCCCTCTCGCCTGGTGACATCTATTCCTTCTATACCAAATCTAGACTGTTATCCTTGTGTGCCAAGGAATGAGGCTTTTTTTATGGACTGCACCCCCCAGGAAGGCCCCCAATTCATGAGGTAAGTATGATTAATTACTCACTGGTCAAGTAAATATTGTGGAATCTCCGGCTGCCGATCGTCTGTACAGCTAACATCAGAAGCAAGTGTTCAGCCTGGCACTGCACTATCTGCAGGATACGTCCATACGCAAGCCTGTCTCACTTACTGCCCGGCGCCGAGTAGTGACATCACTACTCGGCGCGGGCAGTAAGTGAGAACGCGCTGAGGTCGGGATTTCAGGCTATTTTAAAGACTGAAAACCTCGGCTTATACTCGAGTATATACGGTATCTGTATAATGGCTTGCACTTATCCCCTTGTTTGTATACTCTGTATTTTTTTAATGTACAGCGCTTGATACCCCAAGTGGCACTTTATAAATAAAATTATACATACATACAATTGATTTTTTAGTGGACCTCTTGGATCTTACCCTGTCCCACAACTATTTCCACTTTGAAAATCAGTTTGTAATAAATAGAATATGTGTAATTTTAAAACTATTTTTTGCAGATATCTTGATCTGAATTCTACTATTTTTATATTTTACCTTTTAAACCTTTAACACTTCCCCATACCCATTCTCCAAAGCACAAGCAAGAAACCTTTGAAGATTTTGTTTAATAAGAGGTGCAAAAATGTGCCTGTGCTGTTGATTTGCAGCAACCAATCAGATTTTACCGGTACTACTATAATTAGAATATATTCTATATAATTATCATATATTATAATATTGTAACATCTGATTGGTTGCTGCAGATTAACAGCACAGGCAAAATTCGAACATCTTATTAATAAGCCCCCATACAATTGTGATTTGCAGTTGCTGCAAGCAGACATAAATAGATTATCAAAATGGGCAGCGGACTGGCAGATAAGATGTATTTGGGGATATATTTGTGGTTTAACACTCTTTGTGCTGCCTATAGTATATATGGCTCTGTGGCTCTGTTGGAAAAAGATTTGGGGGTTCTGGTAGATAAAAGACTTAGCTGTAGCAAACAATGCCAGGTAGCAACAGCTAGAGCTAGCAATATATTGTCTTGTATAAAGAGGGGAATAGATTCAAGAGACAAAAATATTATTCTCCCTCTTTACAAGGCTCTAGTAAGGCCTCATTTGGAATATGCATTGCAGTTCTGGAATTCCATATACAAACAGGACATCTTGGAACTGGGAAAGAGTTCAGAGAAAGACAACTAAAATAACTAAAAAGGGAAGGTTTAAGTAATAACTTAAAATTTGGCTTGAAAGGCAGCATTTTTAGAAGGGAATGTATGTGTCTGTGCTGCATATTGAAAAACTCAATAATGACAATGGTGGCTGCCACAGGAATGGAAGGAAAGGCCAGTAGATGTGTGTATCTGGGTTGGGGTGTATTCTTTCATAGGCGTCTAGCGCTCAAAAGGAAGTCTTGCTTTATTACAGGGGGTGGCTCATCTGTGTCCTGATAGACACTAGGTGGTTCAACCGTGGGATCACTCCCTTGTTAACGGGAGTTAATAGTTATAGTTAATGGGACAAAAACCTTGAAATTTGCCAATAAGGCTGTAACACTTCAGAGGATTCCTTAGCTAGGTAATAGCACACTACTATATGTCCTGCATGTCTGTCCTGAAGGTTAGATTTAAACTTGTTTATTAAGGTTTCTTGACGTAGAGAGAGGGGAATAGAATTCCAGAGGATGGGGGCCAGAAGATAAAAAGGTTTAAGGTGAGAGGAGGCAGTGTGAGTGGGGGGTCTGTATAAGAGATGGTTCTGTGATGAACGGAGGGTACGTGCAGGGACATATAGGGACACCAGAGAAGAAATATAAGAAGGAGCAGCAGAGCGAAGGGATTTAAATGTTAAGAGAAAGATTTTGTAGATAATGCGTTGTTTAATGGGGAGCCAGGTAGATGTATGGCACAGAGGAGATTTAATTTCCCAATTTTTAGAGAGCGAGACAATGCATGCGGCAGAGTTAAGTATGGACTGAAGAGGAGAAAGATGGGAAGCAGGAAGACCAGAAAGCAGAAAGTTACAATAGTCCAGATGTGATAGGATGAGAGCATGGATAAGCATAGCAGTAGTTGAAAGAGAAAGGAATCTACGGATTTTCGCAATGTTCCGAAGAAAAAAGTGACAAGTTTTAGCAACATAATTAATGTGATTGGAAAAGGAGAGAACAGAATCTATAATAACCCTTAAGCAACGCGCCGACTGAATAGGGTAAATGGGGGTGTTGTCCACAGAAATGGAAAAAGGTGGGATAGGACCAGGTTTAGGTGGGAAAATGATTTGTTCGGTTTTAATAAGGTTTAGTTTGAGGCATCAGTGCGCCATCCATGAGGAGACAGAACGGAGACAGTGGGAGATGCGTGATTGGGTGTCAGGACAAAGCGAGGGGGTGGGAAAATATATTTGCATATCATCGGCGTACAGATGGTAGTTAAAGCCAAATGAGCTGATGACTTCTCCCAAGGAAATTGTTTAGAGGAAGAACAGCAGGGGTCCAAGAACAGAACCACAGATGTGGTAATGACAAGTTCATTGGATAGCTCTAAAAGTGGGCTGGATAAGTTTCTAAAACTAAAAAATATTGATAATTACTGGTATTAATACATACATAGGTAAATTATTAATACATATATATTGCAAATCCGGGGTGTAAACATGCGGGTTTGCTTTGCTTTAAAGCCCCAAACAATCCCGTTTTAAGTTTCACGCTGAAGTAAATGTACCTTACTAGCATGGGGTTATTTCCTAGCATTCCTGTATTGCACAGAGTGGTCACTGACCATTTTGTTCTTTGAACATCCCCAGTCTTAAGCTACTGCAGAAATTTGTTACAGCAGGTCAGGCCTACTAGTAGTCTCTAGCCAATCCCGTTGCAGTCCATTTTAGGCAGGAGAACATGTCATTAGGTCAGGAGGTGTGGCCAGATCCTGCACACTCTCAAAGTTATCCAGTTCCTCAGGGGATTACGTTTACTTTATTGCCATTTATTGGAGTCGTAATTTATAGTTCATCTGTGCTTTTTGGGGGGGAGGGTGCGTTCAGATTTTAGTTCTCCTTATAAGGCTAACCGACTTTCTCTAACTCTTTACTTGACATTAGATTCGAATTCAGCTTCCTGGAATCAAAGCATCTGAAGTCTCACTTCAAGTAAGAAACCGATATTTAGACCTTCGCACCCCCCAACAGTAAGTTATTTATTTCCTGTGGAAATCATCATAACGATGTGTTCTCAATTGAGAATAAGATGCATTTTGTAATTAGAGGTTGAATACCTACTGAAAAGTAAACATGATATTTATTAGGCCTATTTATCAAACAATATTAATCTAGAACACGTCTACATTTACACTGTTTATAGAAAGAAAGTCTAAATTCATGTAGTTTAAAGGGACATTAAATGGACTGTCAGGTGGCTGTATAATTTACATGGAGATAGCATAGCTTACGCCTATCTTAATGTTAATAATAGAACTCACCGGATGCAGTGTTATACTTACCTGACAGAACTCGGGTCAACCCGCCGATCAGCTGTAAGAAGCAGCGAGCAGAGAACTGACAGGTCAGTTTAAAGCTGCAGCAGGTGAGTTCTCACAGGGAGGTAAGAATTAGCTAATCTACCACCACAGTCGGTTTAGTGTCCCTTTAATTTAGTGTGTGCTGTGTGATATCTAAGGGAGGGCAGCACGGTTGTAAATATCAGTAAGCAATTTCAGCTGCTGGAAGTTTGGACTTGTAATGGGGGTGATGTTATTTTTTTTAAAATTGTTGTCCTTTAATATTAACGATTTCCGTGCGTTTGCGCTTGCATGTGAAATTGCGGCAACGCACCATAATCTTGCAATTTCAGGTGCGTTTTGATTGCGCATCCTTTTGCAATACGCAGTCGCGTGTGATCACCTTTTGCATGCAATTTCCTAAACTTATTCTTATTTAAAGAATAACAGGGAGATTCAATATAAGTTCTGATCGTTTAAAATGGTGCTAATTTTGCCCCAACCAATCAGAAATTATGTAACATTTGAACGCTGACTGATTATTGGGGCAAAATTAGCACCATTTTAAACAATAAGAACTTTTATTGAATAACCCCGTAAGTCTTTAAAATTACATAACTTGTAGAAAGAAATCCAGAACATATGTTAGGGTAAATTAGGCAACAATCTTATTATCGTAAAAACGATCTATACACATTATTGTAGCTATGATAATAGTTTTTATACTTCCCAGGCACAAATTTAGCAAACTATGAAAAATAGTTAAACGTGTTTGTGTTTGGAAGACAGCTGGAAACCTTACAATTCACAAACACCTATTTCATCATCAATGTTGAAAATATTGTGTATGTTACGCCAGCCGCATGCCAGAAATCTATATATCTGAATGGCAGAGATGTCAAACTGGCAGCTCTCGGGAGTTCTAGTTTTTAAACATCTGGAGAAATTTGACATCCCTGTTATATGGATAGGTACTGTTATCTGCAAACACTCTACATAGCCTAGAATTTCTACCAGAAGTTATAATGCAATTAATCCACCCGAGTTATCTTGATTATTTCCTCTTTAATTAATCAATAAATATAATTGAAGTTAGCTGAAGTTATTATTCCTTTTTATTTCTTTTCAGTAAACTTGGACTTCATCTGCCACATCCTGTAGATGCCAAAAATGGAAAGGCTAAGTTTGTGTCTGACACAGAAACCCTAGACGTTTGTCTTACTATGGTTCGAGACTTGGATTTTATCAACTTCTTTTAATACTGTAGCACTCTGCAGTGCAGTAACTACTGACCTTTCAGGAGATGAAAAGTATTTTTTCTTAACCTGTTTGTTATTTTTGTTAATCATTGTTTTGCTGTTGTTCGAATATGCCGTGTTTAGTGGGGAAAAAAAATTCTGATGTGCATTGGTCCGGGAGGTCATGTACATTTTGTGGTGTTGGTAAAAAAAAATATAGCTGGATTGCAGATTTGGGTAAGGTGACAGACAGATTCCATTGGTACAAATCTGTATACGCACTTTACAGCTTTGATCTGTCTAGCAGGGGCAGCTACAGTAACTGCTCCCTATAAAAAAAAGAGGGGGGGGGAAATGGTAGTTTTCAGTCAAAACCGACCAATCCCCGAGGCAGTAGTTAGTTGTCCGAAAAGACTCTCACCACGCATGGTAAAAAAAGTTTTGCTGTGACAGTCGAAATTCCACATCTAATATAACAGATTTTTCCATGTATCTAACTAAACTTTACAGCAAAAATCTATAATTTGAAACTTCAAAAATTCTAATAGAAATTTTTGGAAGTTTTTGGGTTCTGCAGAACTGTTATGAAACGAAACGGACTAGTTTCATTCATCTCTACTGTTCACTGCAGAGAAGTGCAAATATGTTTATAAAAACATGGCTAGGGCACACTCCAATCATAATAACTATCACTAGGCAATGCCATATCTTTACCCACTGGATATCACACATACCTAGCAGCCCCAGATTTCCCTAGGCAATTTCTCTAGGCTTGGGGGAAAATATCAAACTTTTTGCAGAACTATTTTCTCATCAAAACGGATTAGTGCTGCATCTGCATTGGATTATACATATAGCAAGCAGTTTACATGTAAACTAAAACCTGTACCGTACATATGGGGTTTAGAATGACAGTCTTGCTAAATCAAAGCTAAACTTGATATTTAAATATGTACTGTATAATAGATTGTGCCAGAACAATTTAGGTTGGTTTAGTACCACCAAGATTTAGGGAATATTAAATAATGTATTTTGTATGTTTTCTGGCATTATAATTTTTTTTCAAAGTTTCAGTGTTTTTTTTATTTGCAAAAATGTCTGGTTCTCCTGAGTAGAGATATACTAAAACCCAAACCCGAGTTCGAACCAAACTTTAATAGTTCGAACAAACCCAAACTATTTGAATTATTCCAGATTTCGAACCATCTGAACTTTCGATAATTATCGAATTTTTGGAATCGATAGTCCTCGACTTTAGAGCTACATAGAATGTGGCATTCAGTAACCCTTGAATTCGGTGGTAACCCTTGAATCAAGTGGTTCATAACACTTGAATGTGGCGTTTGGTAACTGAACGAACAGACAGGTCTTCAGCGTGTTAAAGTAAATTTATTGTACAGATATTTATTCTGTGGGTAAACAGGTATCAAACAAAACAAAATCCTTGCCGCACTTGGGCTGTAACTAATACACTTGGTATTTTCCTAACTACTACCGGTCCCCTACTGGGATCCCTGGTGAAACACAAATGATGCCACCCTCCACAAAGTCACTGTCCCTTTACAGAGTCCTTTTTACACTTTGAAAAAAAAACCAAAACAGCAGCTCCAAAAACTGTGTCACTTGTCTCACAACCATCTCAGAATGTTCTCCCCCAAAGTCTCACTCCTCCTCCTAGCAGCTAGAAAACCTAGCCTCTTAATTATTCCCCAGGTGAGACTTTCTGGATGAGTTAACCCACTCAGGACTGGAATACATATCAGAGTAAGACATGAACCTAGGGGAAATATACCTCCCTTCAAACTGTTGTCCAGTTACCAGTTCACATAACCCTCAAAATCGTCAGGAGCCCTCGAATGTGGCGTTTGATTTTGGTAATCCTCGAAAATTGTGAAAACTCTAAAATAGCTCAATCTTGGGGAAAGTTAGTATTTAAACAAGTGATGGACATTTGTACGTGTTCCCTAAACCATTTACCAGGTCCCAGAGCCATGTACATTAAGTTACCATTGCTATTTTAACTGTATTTAAACAATGCTCAAACGTGTGCACACGTGACGAATGGACATTTCGGCTGATGTTGTCTCGTGTATGGGTGATTCGCCGGGCAAAACATGCGTTCAGTCGGGGATTGATAAGCCTATTTCTGCGATAAAGCAACCATACTCGGAACAAATGTCATCCGAAATGGATGTTCATACACCTCGTGCGTTGCGGGTCGGCCACGGCCTTAAAGCTTATAGTTTATTTTTCTATAACCTTTCGTTCTTATTTGAACTATGCAGAGATGTTCATAACCGCAGAATTCCGCTCCTAGATTTTCAGAAATCTGAAAATTCGAAAATCAGAAAACGGACCCATAGAACTTTAGGAGCCTCAGTTTCAAGTAGGAACCGGCTTTGACCCGGAACCAGACTTCTTCCCTAGAATTTATTTCCAGCCAAAGTATAATATTACAATATGTCAAAATATAGTAGGTTTTAGTAGGTAAACCCATTTTTTTTTAAACCCTTTTATTTTTATATCATAGCAAATGTACCCTGAATTTCAGCTCTAATATTCCACAGATGTCCAGATCTATATCTCTTTATGCTACTGTGTGCATTTGTATGTTTGCTGGGATGGTTTCCAAATAATAAACCTTGGTAAGAAAGTGCAACCTCTAAAACAAGAGTTAATTAGCTAAATAAATCAGATGTTTTGGTCCCTGTGAGAGCAATTAGTGGGCGACAGCAGTGTGAGAGGTTAGAAAAAACAAAAAAAGTAGAATATACTTATCTGACCTGCAGTTTTTATAAAAGAAAGTCCAGCAGCACAGAAAATGTGGGAACTTGAAAAGCAACTACAAACTGCTATAGTTTATCAAGTTACCCCAACGAGTTAGCAATCAACTGCATTCTGACTAATTAAAGTAAAACTCTGGCTTCATATATACAAGAATAAGGAAGGGGACTCCAAGGCAATGCTTCCAATGCAAGTTGTAGTTAGAAGCGCTGCCTTGGAGTCCCCTTCCTTATTCTTATATATATGAAGTGTCTGTCAAATGTTTGGTTGGAGCAGTGGGAAGGTGTGGGCTTATTTTTTACACCTGGTGAGCTTTGTGCAACACAATTTGCATTTAAATCTCTGGCTTGTTGGTATTGGTTCCAACAGGGAATAGAAAACTTGTAAAGACTGTGTCCCAGGCAACATACAAACACCACTGTATTAAAGGTGCCCATACACTGTAAACTTACCTGCTGACATTCCTGCAATGTTTCCCTAAGGTTTGTGCGACACCGGAGAGGCCCAGCCCATCTTTTTTTGCAATTAGATATCACTCACCTGCTTTTTGTGCTATCTCCCTTACACACTCTAAGACACACACACCCACATAAACAAGCCGCTTGTGTGCATAGGGGGCAGAGAGTGGGAGTGTTGGGATGGGGATGTGGGCGTTCCAGATCACCTGCTGATTGTAGGACGCTCTTAATAAATGCAGTTAGCAGGGCTGCACTGATTGCATTAAAACTGCATTACTGCTGACTCAGCCTTGCTGCATGTGATTTTAATAGGTGTCCTCTGATTTCTCACTGATCTGGAAACCTAGGGCAGGGATTCCAGTCCCATTTAGAGGTAGGGATTTCAGGGATTTTGTCTGCAAGACGGGCGGTGCAATCCTGTCCAAATCGGAATGCCTGTCAACCCTGATTAGAACACAGCAAAAGGAGATAAACAAATTAATTTGAATGTACTAATCTTGTACTTCTCTGTCCATCCTGCTTTAATCAGAATTCATCCTGGCTTTTTACAACTTCCTGATTAACAGTCCTTGCCTTTTAATATATCCTAGCTGCAGTTCCTGGTTGCCCATTATAGCGCCTAGTTTATCTATTCTGCTCGTGGTCTGCTTTCTAGATTATTTCTTGGTTTTCGACACAGCTTTATTCCTGACTATTCTTCAATCACTGACTGGTTCATCCTTTTGCCGTTATGACATCTCTTTTGCCTGACCCTGTGTACTTCATTTGCATTTGACTGACCTCTGTGTTTTGACCTCTGGCCTGCCACTGATTCTAACCCTTTGTATCTTCAGCCATCTGATTCTCATTACCAACTTGGACTGTTGACTGTTCTAGTGTGCTATGTTCCTGCCTTGTTGTATCGGTTTCCTTGAGTATACCTGGCCTCAACATAGATATTTTGAGATCTTAGACCTGGGGGCTACAATGTCTGGGGAGATGTGACCTGTATCATGGCAAATGTAGGTTTGGCTGTAATCGAAAACAGCAGTGGAGATTGGGATATCTACATTAAAGTTATACTATGGAACTCTGATGCATCACAATCAGTTTGTGATCTCAAAATGAATAGGCAAAATTTGGAACGTTATTGTTAAAACTGCTTGCATGCTTAGTATGTAGAATAGATCAATGATTCTAGTGTATTCATAGTATATGGGCAGCATACACTCACACATATACATACACACACAAACTCATGTTTGCAAGGTACTTTCCTAAAGCATTGTAGGCTTTAATGGGAAAGATGACCTTGTTCAATTTCTGTTCTAAATATATTCTCAACAATTATTCACTGTAATTACAAACAGTGCATTTGAGAATAACTGTTTTCACGAAAGCAGAACAAGTTACAATGTTTACAGGAGACTATTTGTGTAGTTCATTTAGAATATTTTATAAAGGATTGCGTATTTTCTCAGATATGAATTTATTAATTTTAAAGGGCATGTCCACCCCTCAAACTAAACTTTTACCAACTACTGGCCCCAAAGTGCAAAAAAAATAAATCCTTACCTTACATCCCTGCTCCTTGTGGTTCTCCTGTTCTGCCTCTGCAAAGATCAGGAAACTGCTGGGTAGGAGCTGTCAGTGGCTCATCCGGTGCCTGTATCTTTGCTAACCTCAGCAAGGTCTGAGTGCATGCTCAGTAGAGCCCTTTTCCCTACCGATCCCTCCATGGCTGGCAGTCTTCTATCTATTAAAGTGTTTGGCACCATGCAGGGGATACCCCCAACTACTATATTCATAACTTTAAAAGCTCTTTACACCTCTTCGTTCCTGCGCTGTTCTACAGTGAAGGCAGCTGCGGCTGTAATTGGTTGCCTCTCAGCCAATCAAAGCCGCAGCTGCCGTTCCAGCCCCCTGCTTGCAGTTCCGGTGGGCAGAGGAGCCGGACCAGAACAGCGCAGGAATGTGGAGGTGTAAGTACAGATTGAAAGTTCTTTTACAATTATGAATATAGCGATTGGGGGTGGGAGGGTATCGCAAGGAAACGAGGGTCGCACTCCAAAGTAGATTAACTTCAATTTATTGTAAACCACACCTGCATGGTGCCAAAAGTTTTTATAAAGGGTGGACATGCCCTTTGAATGTAAAAATTTATATTTCTCTAGCCAGAGAAGAATCTTAATAATATACAGACATTTTGCACATCTGCTTTTATTGTTTCAATAACTTTCCTGCTAAATTGTACATAGATGATCATGGTTTACATGTACATATCTGGTGTGTGTTTTTTCCCCACTTTAATAGAACTATATAAACCAACGTAGGGAAAGAGGAGGGGGAGGGGAAGTTAAGCTGGAGGGGGGTTGGAGAGATGAGTATGGTGTCAATTATATGTATATAAAATTAGATATTTTCTTAAGTCAAGTCATACATTTACTGCCAATATTGTCATTCAATGATGGGGGGGGGGGGGCCTTGCCACAAAAACTGATTACATTCAAAACTGCATTAATGCTAAATTAGCCTTACTACATCCTCTGCTTTTCCAGTGATCTGGTAACCCTACCCCCCCACACAAGGTTTCAAGGTTAGTGAAAATGATAGGGACACCTGTTAAAAACACATACAACTTGGCTGAAGAATGAAAGCTGCATTGTTAATTACATTTTTTAATTACATTTATTAAGCACGTCCCTATCAGAACAGATGATCTGGCAACCCTACCATCCAACTGATGACGCAGACAGAAAGTAGCAAAGGGCAGAAAAACAGGACAGAGCAGCCATTCATCACCAATTCCTGAGAAGGGCACTGTGGGAATCAGGCTCCTGTTCTTCGTGATCACATCGCTCCCTCTTCTATAGTAGAGGGAGCCGATGCCAATCAATGAAAAATTTATATTGGGAACAGCAGACAGCAACTCTCTGCACAAGCACTTTCAATTTATTATCTATGTACAACTGTGTTTTTCAAAGCCAACAGACTTTATTTTATACTTTTTAGATTGCGTTTCCATGTTAAACTTTGGAAAGTGTGTCAGCAAGAACAGACAGTATAGTTAGTATATTACAGTGGATCTCTTATGCACTTTACAGTGTATACTGTATTTAATGCAATGTAGTGTAAAGTTACATGACATTAGATATCTGTAGTATTTAGTTAGATCAACTGGACTTGAAATTTAGTTCTTGAAGACGTTTCGCTAGTCATCCAACTAGATCTCTCAATTCAGAATGATTTGTACATGAATCTGTTGGCAATTAAGTACCCTGGAAAGTCCCAATTAGCATATCACAGCCAAGTGTTAGGGGCCTTCTGAATGCAAGGTGTAGATTGCATTGAGGCCAAGAGGTGTTATCAAAACTGCTTAAGGTAAGGTGTCAAAAGAGCATTGTACATGGCAAGACAGTTGGATTTGGACCCCCCCCCCTCCCTCTTTTCAGTCTTGGTTTCTCCTTTGAACCAGTCATGTTCCTTTGCCAAGATGTTGATATTACAATCTTCAAAGATATGTCCTTTTTCATTAAGATGCAGGTACACAGCCTGACCCGAGGAATTGGTTCTTCTGTGCTGGGCCATACATTGATGCAGTTGCTGTTTGGTCTCCCCCACAAACAAATCAGAACATTCTTCACTGCACTGCACTGCAAATATGATGTCGCTCTTCTTGTGTTTCGGTATTGGGTCTTTCGGGTGTACCAATTGCTGCCTCAGTGTGTTGTTTGGTTTAAAGCAGACAGGGATACGTTATTTTTTGAAAATTCTTCTTAATTTCTTGGATTCCTCTGCTACATATGGGATGACCATGTTCTTCTGTCTTGCTTTTCCCCTTCACTGTTGGTATTCATGTTCTTTTCTTTCCCTTTATCCTTTGAGATGTTTAAAGGGCATGTCCACCTGCAAAAACAACTTTGAATATATTTTAGGGCACCCTAGCCCACCCCCAACCGCAAGATTCTTTTGTTAAAAAAATAACTCACATTTCTTCATTCTCCCAGCGCTCTGTTCCTGGGCCTCTGCTTTCTGGAGCTTGCAAGCAGGGGTTGGACTGGCAGCTGCATCTGTAATTGGCTGAGAGGCAGCCAATCACAGATGCAGCTGCTGGCAATGCAGAGCGCCTGGGGAACAGAGTAATGCATTATAGTTCTGCTACTTTTTTTTAAACAAATCTGGCAGTTGGGGGTGGGCTAGGGTGCCCTACAATATATAGTTTTTAGAGGTAGGGCACCAGGCAGCAAAGAGGGATCCGGAGGGGGGGAATGGGGTGAACGGGTTTCCCTAGATATGCCTCAGTCCATACTGAAGACAAGGCCGAAGCAGGGACCAGATGACACACAGGCAGCTCCTACTCTTCAGTTTCCAGGACTTTGAACAGGCACTGCAGGAGAACCATTTGGAGCATAGATGTAAGGTAAGGATTTTAACACTACACAGTGGGGCCAGTAGTGGGTTAAAATTTAGTTTTGGGGGTGGACATCCTGTTAATTTCTTTAGCCTTCACCTCTGTGCTAGTGGGGATGCTCTCCGCTCTGTGTTGCAGGGTTCTTATGACACCCAGATTGTGATCTAAAGGGTGGAGAGGGTTAAACATCAAATACTGGTCTGTGGTACTTTCAGTTTACCATTATCCCAGACTTCTACCAAGCAATCCAAGAAAGCCAGTGTGTTGTTTTGTACCTCTTCCCTTGTAAATTTGATGTTTTGGTCTACAGCATTGATGTGATATGTGAAGGCTTGTACTTCCTTCTGTTGGATTTTAACGCAGGTGTCATCCGCCTATCTGAACTAGTGGCTGGATGCAATGCCCTTGAAGGTATTAAGAGCCTCCAAGTAAAGTTTTGCCACAATGGGTAAAACTGGGGATCCCGTAGCACATCCATGTTTTAGCTTATAGAAATGATCCCTGTATTTGAAATAGGTGGTATTCAGGCATAAATCCAGTAGGGAACACACCTGTTCTTGGTTAAGATCTGTTCTGCTGGTAAGGGTGCTGTCTTGGACTAGCCGTTTTCATAAGCACGTATTATATTAAGTGTGTTGAAATGTTATCATAATATATCTTTTAGAGTACAAAGTAACAAAAATATATTAGTGAAGATATTTCCACTACCAAAATTCTGAAGGCACACCTCTGACTCTCTGAAGTCACACCAGTGTTCCCCGGCATGCCCTTTGAGAAACCCTGTTATAATGCATGGCAGATGTTGTATGGGTAAAAAGGGCTTATATATGGGGAGGTGTAATATCCCACGGTATGGGGTAAAATGGAGTTAAATCCATGCTTCCCCTAGCGTCTGGTTTTGCGCTACATAGTAGCTATATAGCGATGCTGTAAATTACGCTAAGTGATTACTGCACCGCGAGAACCCAGAAGGAAGAGGAGCGCAGAGTGTAAATATTGCAAAGTGGGATACAGGTATTGTAATGTGAACTGAAAATATGAGCAGAATTATGTTCAAATGATAGAAAAGGTAAAACTTTAATAAAAATAGAAATTAAAAATACAACGCAAATGTTTCCATTATTTTAATTGCTTGTCCACCCTTAAAACAAAAAACAGTGATCTGCCCACAACCCAAACTGTCTTTTTTTTAACATTTTTACCAGTTTATTACCATTTGTAACCTGATATTTAATCATCTTTTTTCCCCATTATGGAAAAGGTATCTACCTCCCAGCAGTGGAATCTGCAGGCAATCATTGGTTGTGATATCAGCAGTTACAGCCTTGATTGACTGCAGGGAGGGAGGAGTCTGCTTACTCTTCCAGAATAGAGGCAATAATTATCCTTAAATATCTGGTTAGTAATGCAGGTAATAATGTGCTATATACATCAGTTGGGGTATGGAGCAGGTAACTGACATAAGGCCAGTTTTTTGTTTTAAGGGTGAACATGCTCTTAAAGTAAATTGGATTAAGTTCTTAAAGGTCATGTCCACCCCTTTTAAAGTTTTTGGATATATAATAGGTCTCCCTCCCCCAGCCCCAACCGCTTTAATAGATTTTCCAGAAACTCCGCCGATTACTTACCTTCCCTCTTTCCTCCGACGTACTGTCCCAGCCCTTTGCTTGCATGAAACAGCAAGCAAGGAGACCGGACCGGCAGCTGCATCCGTGATTGGCTGCTGGCTGCACAGAACGCATGGGGGGGAGAGGTAAGGTAAGTAGAGTTCGGGGGAGTTTCTGGAAAATCTATTATAGCGGTTGGGGCTGGGGGAGGGAGACCTATTATATATCATAGTGGTTTTACACTAGGGGGAGGGAGAGGGAGGGAGGCGGGGAGGGCTGCTCTGAGCAAGCCAAAAACCTCTGAGAGGACATCTCAGATGTGGAAACAATTTCTCTCCCTGCCAGGCTCCTGGTGGCCAGTTTTCTGGACTTTGGAGGGACATTACAGGATAACCATTTGGAGCAGGGATGTAAGGTAAGGATTTTATTGCATTACACAGTGGGGCCAGTAGTGGGTGAAATTATAGTTTTCGGGGTGGACATGCTCTTTAATTTCTCATTTTATTCTTAAAAAAGTATTATGACTATCTGGGTGAACTTGTGTTTTCAACCTTGCTATTATATTACATAGAAGATTACAAGTAACTCCTTTTGAAATAAGGAACATGTAAGTAAATATTGCCTAGCAGGAAATTTTTGATGTCATATATAGGCTTTCAGTCATCTGCACTATCCTGCCCATTGGAGGATTGTTCACTTTCACGCATTTCCTTTAGTTTTACCTCCAACAAGGTCACCCTCTGTTTTAGGGTCTGTTGAACCTTGCTGTACTCTCTTAGTAATCGACCAAATCGTGTGTGTAACAAATCTAAGTTGGACTCTAGGAGTTCCAGTTTTTCCTCAGAAGACTTGCCTTTCATGGAGCATTTTTCTTGGTTCTCGTCAAGTAGGCCTTCTTTCATTAGGATTTCTCTACCCCTCTCCTCTAATATTTTTTTGGCTTCAGGATACTCCACCAAGGCTTCCATAAGATCATCCTTGGAAAGGCAAAACAGGTCAGAATAACCAATACTGCGGATACTGGCAGTCCGTCTGTTTCCCATCTTGCTACCTTCAATATTGAGGATGCTGATTTCTCCAAAACAACTTCCTGAGGTCAAAATAGCATACTGAGTAACACCATCCTCTCCTACTACTGCAAGCTTTCCTTCTTTGATTATATACATTTCCCTGCCAATATCCCCTTTTCGGCAAATGTAGTCTCCAGGACTAAAGACTTGAGGTTGCAGCTTCAAAACCAACTCCACCAAAAGGCCAGCTTCACAGTTCTGAAAGATTCGAACCTTAGAATTGTGCATGCAAAAGAGGATATAATAAGCGGGAGAGAAAACAGACACATGAAATAACAGGGTAAGAAAGACATAAACATACATTTCTATATTTCTTCAAACTTACCTTCTTTAGTGTTTCCAGGTGGACATTTATAGCAATTTCTGCCCTAAGATTATCTGGTAGATTCTTAAGCACCTCACGTTCATCCACTGTCTTCTTATTGGTCCATAGATAATCAAACCAGCGAATTACTTTAGCCTCCAAATCTTTACTGACATGACGGAATTGCATATAGTGCTTAATTGCATCTATTTTAGAATGAAACTCAGCACTGGTAGCATTCATGTTTGAGATCATGGACCCAACATTTCCTACAATGGTGGCAAAGATCAGAACACCAATCAGAAAATCAAAGATGACAAAGAGGTACTCGATATCTAGGACTGGTGCTGGAGTATCCCCTATGGTGGTGAGAGTCAATGTAGACCAGTATAGGGAGTAGACATATTCACGTGTAAGGTAGCCATAATTGGGATCAGTCACATTGGGGTAAACCCAGGAGTCCGTTCCAAACCCGATTGCCTTAGAGATAGCATAGTAAATGCAGGCATTCCAGTGGATGATAAGAAGGATGTAGAGTACTAGGTTGAAAATGCGGAAAATGTTGGGGTAACTGGTTCTGGTCTCTGTCTGATCAAAGCACTCAAACATACGTGGAAAATGCAGCAGGCGATTGAAACGAAGCTCTGGTCGGATGCCAAATGCAATGTAACATAGGTCAGTTGGTAATACAGAAAGAATATCTAATTTAAACTGCAAGGTGTGGATATAATTTTTACTCAGTGTCTTTGGGTCTCTGACAAGAAGACCTTGCTCCAAAAAACCTAAAAGAAAATGAATATGGAAATGTATTACTTTGGATCCTATCAAATGAACTCTTGTTTAGTGATCTAGATGGAACATTAGCAGCTCAGATATTGGTTCAGATACTTTATTTTTTCTTGGATATATTTTTTCTTGGGGATTCATATTACAGGGAGGGATTTTGATAGATCTGCTTTCGATATCTAACCACACTGTGTCCCCTGGATCCTTTGATCATGTCAAATCCAAGCTATTTTTGAAGCTCCATAAGCATGAGCAAGGCAAAACTGCCTTCCAGGCAACCTTGTTTCTTGGCGTAATTTACATTTCCTATTTCTCCATAAAAACTTTAAGATGTTTGTAAGGAGCAAAAATAGGCAGAGCCCAAACACAAAGGATTTACTGGAATAATGTAATTTTCACTACAATGCTAGGAAATGTTATTGGGGTACAGTTATGAGTGTGTAGAATATTAACATCATCACACAGATTGACCCCTAAATATAGAAATGGCTGTAAAGTCCCCCATGCACGGGATCGACATTTTGAGCGGTTAGATAAATTCGATCTGATCTATCAAAATATCCGAAAAACGTTTTCTGTTTTTCCAATCGACTCCATGAACAATTTATCGGAAAAACGAAGATCGAGGTAGGTGGAAAATTTTCTGCCGACCCCATCTTTATTCCCCTCTCTCTACAGATTTCCAATTGAAAGATCAATGGCTCAAGATGGGAGGCTTCAAAAGGTTCTTCCAATCGGAAATTCATCAGAAGAACATCTGCCTGTGTATACCCAGCTTAAGTCTAAGTTATCAAATACTCGATTTTTGCAACAGATTTAGTGAATGAACTATAGATCTCACTTTAAAGCTTAGTACATGTGTTAGATCATCGTTGTATACAAAGCTTTAAAGTTAAATTTTTCTGACATTGTGGAGGACTCGGGTTGTTTCACCTGTGTTTTTGATTTAGCACTGGGTCCAGGGGTTGTTCCACCCGGGTAAACTATTGAATTTATTGTTGTAAATTTGGGGAACTGTTATTGTGGGGAACTGTTATTGTGGGAGATACAGAGCTGTAAACATAGTAACATAGTAATTGAGGTTGAATAAAGACATAGTCCAGAGTAGAGATGGCCGAACTTTCGAAAGTTCGGTCCGTTTTCAAACTTTCAAATTATATGGAAGGTTCGAAAGTTCGAAAACGGACCCATTAAAATCAATGGGAGTCAAATAGTTCAAAAAGTTCGAATGCAATACAATTAAAATATCAATGGTAATATCAATGGCTATGGGACCTGGGAAATGGTCTGGGGAACATGTTCGAATATCCGGGACTTTCGAAAACCTGATTTTACTCTCACGCGCGCTACTTTCGAGCTCTCGTGTTCGAACATTCGATAATTATCCCATAAACGACTCGCGGATTCGATAATTCAATATTTACTCGCGTATAATTATTATAGACATTTTGCCTGTGGATTCGAGAATTCGATATTTAATCGCGTATAGGTATAATAAACATTTTACTCGCGGATTTGAGAATTCGATACTCGCGTATTGGTATAATAGACATTTTACCTGCGGATTCGAGAATTCGATATTTACTCGCGTATTGGTATAATAGACATTTTAATCGCAGATTCGAGAATTCGATATTTACTCGCGTATAGGTATAATAGATATTTTACTCGTGGATTTGAGAATTCAATATTTACTGGAGTATTGGTATAATAGACATTTTACTCGCATATTCACATGCCTCGAACGTTCGAACTTTCGATAATTATTGAAAAATCCGGAAAATATCGAAAATCCGGGTCCGGGATAGTTCGAGAAGTTCCGGTCGGTTCGAACTCGAATAGTTCGGCTCGAACCCTGGTTCAAGTTCTAGTCCAGAAGTCCAAAATTTCACCCTACTCTTTAACTCTACCTGACAGTTGATCCAGAGGAAGGCAAAAAAAAAAAACATCTAAAAATGGGGAAACTTCCTTCCTGATTCCAAATGACAACCAGAAAGTATAACCAGAACTACAGTATATATTAATACCAATAATTCTCAATATTATATAGAATCCCCGTACCAACCAGAACTACAGTATATGTATTAATATCAGTAATTCTCAATATTATATAGAATCCCCGTACCAACCAGAACTACAGTATATGTATTAATACCAGTAATTCTCAATATTATATAGTATCCCCGTATCAACCAGAACTACAGTATATGTATTAATACCAGTTATTCTCAGTATTATATAGTATCCCTGTACCAACCAGAACTACAGTATATGTATTAATACCAGTAATTCTTAATATTATTTAGTTTTAGAAACCTATCCAGCCCACTTTTAAAACTATTCAATGAACTTGCCATTACCACATCTGCTGGAAGTTTCAATGTTCTCCTAACCTGAAGAGAAAACTCATTTTCTTCTAGTCTTAATGAATGTCCCTGATATGACCTATTAGTGAACAATGCACCAGAGAATTTATTGTATGGCCCATTAATATATTTTTATAAAGCTATCATATCCCTGTGCAAACGCTGCTTCTCCAATGAAAAAAGCCCTAACTTGTCTAATCTGTCTGCATAGTCAAGCGCTTCGATTCCCCTTATTATTTTAGTTGCCCTTCTCTGAACTCCTTACTTTTCCAAGGTGTCCCTTTTGTATTTGGGATTCCAAAACTGCACTGCAAATTCCAAATGAGGCCTTACCAATCCCTTGTAAAGAGGGAGAATAATATTTTTCTTCCTTGAATCGATTCCCCTTTTTATACAAGACAATATCTTGCTAGCTCTAGCTGTGGCTGTCTGTTATCCACCAGAACCCCAAATCTTTTTCCATTAGCGATTCACTTAACACAGAGTTATTTATGGTGTAGGTGGCACAAGAATTGTTAAACCCCAAATGCATCACCTTACAGAATGTTTGATTATTCTGTATTTTTTTTTGTTAAAAATAAACTGAAGGATTAGTTCTTTAATAAATGCTTAGAATTTACTTCAATGTCTACTTTTATCCATATAAAGAATAATACTAAATACACAGAGTGTGCAGGTCCTCTCTATATATGGATTATTATTATGGATTTATATAGCGCCAACATCTTCCATGGCCCTTTACAATTACATAGTCATACATTACATACAGGGTAATACAGGTTATACCAGGCCATACATATTACATGCACAGGTAATACATAATATAAGTAAACAGAGTGATGAGTTTCTTACAGCAATACCGTGATACAATAGGCGGGAAGACCCTGCCCAAAGAGCTTACAGTCTAGAGGATAAGGTTGCGGGAATCGGTAGGCTGTAAATAGATTGACAGTGGAGTGTGAAAGGTGGGCTGGATCATATTGGGTAGTAAGATGGGTAATGCCTGAAGAGGTGGGTTTTAAAGTTACGTTTGAAGGTATTAAGGGACGGTGAGTGACAGACAGACGTAGGAAGGGAGTTCGAGAGCAGAGGGGCAGCACAAGCAAAGTCCTGAATACGGGCATGGGAAGAGGTGACAAGAGTAGATGAGAAGAGGATATTATTTGCAGAGCGGAAGTTGCACCTGGGACGGTGTCGGTGGATCATCTCTGAGATATATGAAGGGGCTGTGTTGGATAGTGCTTTATAGGATAGGGTAAGCAGCTTGAACTGGATCCTTTGCGTGATGGGCAACCAGTGGAGGGATTGACAGAGATGAGAGGTATTAGAGAAGAGAAATGAATGAGCCGGGCAGCAGAGTTAAGGATGGATTGAAGCGGTGCCAGGCGGTTGTTTGGTAAACCACACAGGAGTGTATTGCAGTATTCTAGCCGGGATATGATTAGGGCATGTACTAGGATTTTTGTAACTTCATTCAAGAGGAAGGGTCGAATGCGGGAGATGTTTTTGAGTTAAAGCCGTCAGGAGGCGAATTGACAGGGCGTTTGAAGGAAAGATCAGAATCTAGTGTTATTTCCAGGCAGCAGACATGAGGAAATGGGGATATAGGTGTATTGTTAATATTAATAGTAAGACTAGTATATTAATAGTAACAGATTGTGAGGGTGGGAAAAGGACAAGTTCAATTTCCATGTCCAATGTCCATGTTGAGTTTGAGGAAGCAGGAGGACATGGCGCTAAGGCAGTCGGGACCTGGGATGTCAGTGTAAGGAGATCTGGGACAGAGATGTAAATTTGGGTATCATCCGCATACAGGTGATACTGGAATCCAAATGAACAAATAAGTTGTCCAAGGCCATAGGTGTAGATGGAGAAAAGAAGAGGGCCGAGTACCGAGCCTTGCGGGACCCCCACAGGGAGGAGGAAAGGGGTGGAGCTAATTTCAGAGTGGAAAACACTAAAGGTCCTACCAGAGAGATAGGAGGATAGCCAAGAAAGTGCAGTGTCCTGGATACCTAAGGAGGCCAAGATTGTGGATAGGTGGAAAACAATATTGGTTGGATTAGTGCAGGTGGAAAACACGTTCTACTTTTACAAAAGTCATTTTTTTCTGAAGTTGCATCTATGTAGTTTGTTTTGGCTTTGTAAAATACTAACAGGGCAGTATTAAATGTGCAAGCTGCACGTGCACTTTACGTGTGGTAGTGCAAAACATACTTTTGGGGTTTACAGCGGCCAATATTGCATCTCCCCTAATATTCTGGTATTTCTATATATCGCTAATGTGTACAGACAAAACAACCATTTCCAATGCCGCGAAAAGTTCTGACTGAAAAATTTCCCTCGTCCACGGTCGGCCCCCGGTACAAAATTATAGGGAGTTGTCTTGCAGTCTTAAGAGTCTTGCAGTTATGAACATTCTCCCTGCTGTACTTTATATAGGGAGAACGATTGTCATTGTGTGTACTCCCATTTGTCAAAAAGATAGTATAGTATAGCATTACAGGTTGAATAAAGACATATGTCCATCCAGTCCAACCCATCTAGCAATATCCTTGTTTCCTGCCTTCCAGAGGAAGGCAAAAAAAACCGCCAAATTTATGAAGGGGAAAAAAATTCCTTCCTGACTCCAAGTGGCAATCGGAAATTTCCCTGGATCAACTCTACTTTATGTATCAATACCAGTAACTTGTAACATTCCTTGTTTGCAGAAACTAATCCAGCTTTTTTTTGAAACTGACCAATGAACCTGCCATAACAACGTCCACTGGAAGACAGTTCCATGGCTTTACCGTTCTCACAGTGAAAAACCCTTTCCGAACTTGAAGCCTAAACATTTTTTCTTCAAGTCTTAAGGGATGTCCTCGTGTCCTTTGCCATGTTCTATTGGTGAACAATGCCCCAGATAGTTTATTGTATGGCCCGTTAATGTATTTATACACAGTAATTATATCTCCACGCAAGTGCCTTTTCTCCAGCGTACATAATTGTAACTTTTCCAGTCTCTCTTCATATTCAAGCTCCCCCAATCCCCTTATTAATTTAGTTGCTCTTCTCTGAACCCTTTTCATTTCAAAGATGTCTTTTTGTACACAGGATTCCAAAATTGCACTGCATATTCCAAATGAGGCCTTACCAATGCTTTGTAAAGAGGGAGTATTACATTTTCCTCCCTTGGGTCCATACCTCTCTTTACACGAGACCATGCTGGCTCTGGCTGTTGCTGCCTGGCACATCTTGCTACCTTTAAGTTTGTTATTCACCTACTTTTGGGAGGACTTTCATTTAAAGTAGAGAGAGACAGACAGATTTGTATAATACATTTACATAAACCTCTATAAATTCCCCAAGGATAATTTTACCGTGTCTTACTTTACACATGTACAGTAACATCCCCCAAATCGGAATCCTCACTTACTTGGAAGGATGAAATAAATGTGCCTTTAGTCAAACATAAGTATAGAATAGAATTGTCTGACACTTTCGGAACTCCCGAATTTCCTGAAACCCGAATTTTTTGAGTTTTAGATTTCTATCGAATTTACGGGCCGTTCGCTAACCCTCGAATGTACAATTAGTTTTCGCTAACCCTCGAATGTACAGTTCGCTAAGCTAGGAAGGATCGTTCGTTTGTTCGATAATCTTTGAATGTACCGTTCTCTAATCCTAGGAAGGATCGTTCGTTCGTTTTCGATAATCCTTGAATGTACCGTTCGCTAACCGTAGTAATATAATAACAATATAATAACCTAGTTATATAATAACCATATAATAACCTAGTAATATAATAACCATATAACCTAGTCATATAATAACCATATAATAACCTGGTTATTATATGTTTATGATATGACTAGGTTATTATATGGTTATGATATGACTAGGTTATTATATGGTTATGATACGACTAGGTTATTATATGGTTATTATATGACTAGGATATTATATGGGTATTTATGACTAAGTTATTATATGGTTATTATATAGTTATTATATTACTAGGTTATTATATGATTATTATATAGTTATTATATGACTAGTTTGTTATATGGTTATTATAACGATATAATACCTAGTCATATAATAACCATATAATAACCTAGTAATATAACCATATAATAACCTAGTAATATAATAACCATATAATAACCTAGTCATATAATAACCATATAATAACCTAGTCATATAATAACCATATAAAAACCTAGTAATATAACTATATAACCATAAAATAACCTAGTAATATAACCATATAATAACAATATAATAACCATATATTAACCTAGTCATATAATAACCTAGTAATATAATAACCATATAATAACCTAGTAATATAATAACCATATAATAACCTAGTCATATAATAACCCAGTAATATAATAACCATATAATAAACACATAGTCCAAGTCAAACTAACCCTCGAATGTACCGTTCGCTAACACTGGAAGGATCATTCGTTTGTTCAATAATCCTCGAATGTATCGTCAAATGTAGCTTGCGCAAAACCCGACAATTGCCCGTCTTACTTCAGGAAGTGTTTGAACAAGTTTTGGTGACAGTGACATGTTGCCACTGTTAGTTTAGCTGTAAATCACTCAGACTTTTCGAACCATCACTCTCCCATAGACTTGAATGGGTCTGAACTCCGACTTTCCGAAAATTTAGGATAAAATTACCTGTACGGAAACGGATGATGATGTCAGCAAAGTATATTACATCACAGATGTAATCCAATATAAGCCATGCAATGGTATAGTTGGTCTGTAGATCATTGAAACACGCCCTGATAATACAAATGAAAATTGTGAATTAAAGGACAAAAAAAAAAGCCTCAGAACAACATTGAATTAAAAGGCAAATCTCCTTCATATAAAAGCAGTAATCAGTGTCTAACCTCTCATTTTGATATGGTTGTTGAGAAATTTTACTAAGTTTGTGTCTTACTTCCCAGTGTTCCCACAGTGTGGTCACTGACCATTATGTTCTTTACACATGCTCAGTCCTAAGATACTGCAGGAACTTGTTACAGTTGGTCACACACATTTTATTGGTGTTTTTACAGGGTATCCTATATATCTGTTGTATTCAATTAGATCAACTGGACTTGAAATGTAGTTCTGGACGAAGTTTCCACATAGTCATCCGACTGGCTTCTCAATTAGAATGACTGTACAAGAATCTGTGGCAATTATGTACCTGGAAAATCCCAATTAGCATATCACAGCCAGGTGTTAAGGGTGTGATTAGATAGTGGCTAAGAGGTGTTATAGGAACGCCCAGAGTAAGGTGTTAAAACAGCATTGTACATGGCAGACAGTTGGTGTCGAACCCCCCCACCTCTATTTAGGCTTGGTTTCTTTATTTTCACATAAATGGCCTCCTTAACACCTCTCTTGAACCAGTCACGTTCCTTCGCCAGTATGTTAACATTACAATCTTCAAAGGTATGTCCTTTACCTTAAGATGCAGATACACGGCTGAGTCCTGACCCGAGGAATTGGCTCTTCTGTGCTGGGCCATACGTTGATGCAGTTGCTGTTTGGTCTCCCCACATACAAATCAGAGCATTTTCACTGCACTGCACTGCATATATGAGTCGCTTTTCTTGTGTTTTGGTATTGGGTCTTTCGGATGTACCAATTGCTGCCTCAGTGTGTTGTTGGTTTAAAGCAGACAGGGATACGATGTTTTTGAAAATTCTTCTTAATTTCTCGGAGACCCCTGCTACATATGGGAGACCATGTTCTTCCTCCTGTCTTGCTTTTCCCCTTCACTGTTGGTATTCGGTTCTTTCTTTCCTTCTACTTTTTTGACAAAGGCCAATGTCTGCATGTACAAGGCTGTTTTTAACACCTACTCTGGGCGTTCCTATAAACACTCTTAGCCACTATCTAATCACACCCTAACACCGGCGTGATATGCTAATTGGGATTTTCCAGGGTACATAATTGCCACAGATTCTGTTACAAGTCATTCTGAATTGAGAAAGCCAGTCGGATGACTAGCGAAACGTCTTCAAGAACTACATTTCAAGTCCAGTTGATCTAATTGAATACAACAGATATACCATGACCTGGATGAATGAGAACCTTCACAAGGTATCCTATATACTAACCGAGAGGTGTAAATAAAATTGATCACGGAAGCAAAGCTCGAGTGCTAAGTCACCAATCTCCTCCCACTGTCTGCTCCAATGACGTTGGAGAGGCCGACCCATACTTGCACACCTGAGACGCTCGCACAAGAGACATCAATGCTGTTTCCACGAGGGGGTAAGAGAGAGAGGGAGAGAAAGAGAAAGTGAAGGGGGAGAGAGAAAGTGAGGGGGAAGTGAGGAGGAGGAAAGAGTGAAAGGAGGGAGAGAGAAAGAGAGGGGGGAGAGAAGGGAAAGAGGGAGGGGAAGAGGGAAGGGAAAGAGGGAGGGGGAGAGAGAAGGAAAAAAGAAAGGGGGGAGGAGTCTTTAATGCAAGGTTGAACGATTCTTTAAAAAATTGGGGGGTTGCTATTATTTTCAGATTCTGGAGTGTAAAAATTTGGGTTTAGTTCTCCTTTAAAGCTTTGTGTGCAATGAAAGGGTGCTCTAAGGGCATTTCTGGACTGACAATGGGCATGTTATGGTGGTCCAGGGATAGAGATGGGCTGGGGGTAAAAATGACTGGTTCCAAAGACCAGCACAAACGTTGGAGGTATAAGCTGACATTCATAGACTGCTTACTAATATAGTATTTACCTTTAAAAATCTTGCTAGTATTAGTAAAAAAAAATTACAGACACTGGTCAGTAATCTCTGCAGATCACCTAGCATTGTGTCTAGAGAAAATCACTTCCTGGAAAAACCTTTTTCCAATAATTATCCTGTGTTGATTTTACTTAGTATAAAAGGGCACATATTATGATTATTATTACTATTATTGTTATTATTATTACTATTAATAATAATAATAATATTATTTAAAAATGTATCATTCACATCAGGTCCTGCCCCAAAGAGCTTACAATCTAAGAACATTTATTTGACACATAAAACCTATCAGTATGTAACATAGTAATTGAGGTTGAATAAAGACATGCGTCCATCAAGTCCAACCTATTCACCCTCCTTTTTAACCCTACCTAACAGTTGATCCAGAGGAAGCAAAAAACCCAGCTAAAAAAGGGGGAAAAATTCCTTCCTGACTCCAAATGGCAATCGGAAAGTATCCCTGGATCAACCATGTCTTTGTGATTGTGGGAGAAACCAGAGTGCCCGGAGGAAACCCACAGGGAGAGCATATAAACTCCTTGCAGATGTGTCCAAGGGTGGATTAGAACTCAGGACATATGCCCTATTTTCAATTTAGTTATCATTCCCAAAAATTAGTTTGCAAAAAATCAGGGGTGTCTCTCTAATGAGGCAATATGTGCAAAATGCTCAGGGTGGCAGCGCTCATTTTTTTTTTTTTTTTAGAAAAGCAGCAGGCAGAGCAGAAGGATAATAAAATTGCGGGTGCATGAAGATTTTCCCTCCAGAGCTGGGCACACAGATAGTTTTGGTGATATGGGCATTAAGGAATGTTATATGGACCAGTCTGTGTGATCTGGGCATTAGGGTATCTTATATGTACCTATCTGTGTGATCAAGGCATTAGGGCATGTTATATGTATCAGTCTGTGTGAGCTAGGTATAAGGGCATCTTATATGTACCCATCTGTGTAAGCTGGGCGTGAGGGCAACTTGGTTAGGTTAGTTAGGGCCCTGCTGAAAGAATCTACCTTGATGTGGTGGCAGGCTTACAAATCTTTTGGGGAAAAAATCTTTTATTCTACAGGAATTATGATAAATGTATTTTTGAGGAACTGTATAAATACCGCTGCGATGTGAAGTTTAAAATGACCAAATATTTAACCACCTTCATTCAAGGAAGCCACCTAACCCTGGTTGCAATGGCGCACTTCATAGTGCCTAGTGGTTCATAGGGGCAGCATTCAAAAGTTTGGCTCAGGTGGCAAAAAAAAGACGCCCCTGCAAAAAATGTACAAATGTGATATACGCATAGTAAAAATGTTTTTAAAAAGTGTCACATTTATTGCCATTAATTATGATCAGTGCCATTTGATTCTCCAGGGTACATCTATGTCTCTGGGGAATCTTTTAAAGAGAATACAAATTAGTAGCCCTGTGTCTGTCAGTGACACAGATTTCGCCCCTGAGAAATAGGTGGACAAATCCCCAATTATTTTTTTCCAAATTCAATACTAATTTGTTAAGCAAAGGTTTAGGGGTATTTTTGCAAAGTATTTTGGATCTACCTATTTTTTTTGTACTTTAGAGTATTTTGCTTTTAAAACCTGATTGATATTCTGATATTATGTTACTAAGTGATTTAGTAAGTGATAAATCGGACATAGCATATTTATGAATTCTATGAAGAAGTAGATCTGGATTTCTGCATGCATGTATGAAAGAATGGCACCGTTACATAGCAGAAGCTGTTTAGGTTCCAACATTTTGTGGGGTTGTTTTCATGGTATTATTTAGCATGAAATAAACTTGCCCTGAGAGGAAAGCACCAGTTTCCCTTTGGGCAAATTTAAGGCTATTTGTTGTGGTGATGGCATGATGTCATTCTCCACAAGGCACACTGTGACCCTCCAGGACATCCTGAAGCAAGCTGCTATTAAAGGGCATGTCCACCCTTAATAAAAACTTTTCACATATAATAGAACACAGCCCCCCAGCCCCAACCGCTATAAAAATAATTTCAGAAAGTGCCCAGATGTTTACTTACCTTCCCTCTCTCCTCCGACGCCCGGCCTTCTGCTTGCGAGACACTGCAAGCAGGGTGTGGGACTGGCAGCCGCGTCCGTGATTGGCTGAGAGGCAGCCAATCACGGACGTGGCTGCCGGCTTCTCAGAAAGCCGGGGGAGCGAGGGAAGGTAAGTACAGTTCTGGGGACTTTCTAAAAATAATTTTTATGTGGTTGGGGCTGGGGGAACATATTTTATTATGTGGGCAAGGGGTTTTATGGTAGGGGGAGGGATAGCAAAACGGGAGGGAGAGGGAGGGGGAGAAGGGCTGCAGTACGCATGCCAAACTTCTCCCGGAGGCCAGATAGGAGGCAGAGTCCTATATAGACTCTGCTATCCTCCTGGTGGGCAGTTTTTGGGACTTTGGGGGTGGACTACAGGAAAACCATATGGAGCTGGGATGTGATGTAAGGATTTTACTACACTACATGATGAGGCCAGTAGTGGGGGGGATTATAGTTTTGGGGGTGGACATGCCCTTTAAATACTCCATGACATATTTTGTCTTACTGTGGGTGGTAGGTGGGGGTAAAGTAATATTTTTTTGATGACCCCAAGAAGACCTGTGATTGGCAAGGTAACAGATGACCTGACCACAGAGGCTTCTCTTAAGGTCTTACACATGTGTGATCACGGGGCCGACCAGCAATGCATGATGGTGTACGTATGCCCATTTCAGCTGACTATCGGTAAGAGTATGGGCGCTCGGTCAGACACTTTATATGTTATTTTAGTTCATTTTGATCATTCCCCCACAGGCCCACACCCCAGCTTCCATGGTCCCACTTAGAGCATTGACCAGCTTTGCATTCAGCTTTTGGTAAAGTGGTTTGAATGGGATATTTTTTATTCCCCTCACAGATAAATTGTACACTACACTGTACAGCAGTCTTCCCATCGCCTCACAATCGCCTTTGTCCTTACATAACCATTACATAACCATTATTATTTCTGGTTACCACCAGAACATTTAAGTCTTAGAACACAATCCCCCCCTCTCCCTTAACCCTGTGAGGAATCCACATGCTCTGGGTCAAACTCTCTTTAAGGTGGTTCTGCGAGAGCCAGTAACACACGGTGGTTCCTAAGGTCACTATTAACCCAAATCAAAAGACAGAACCACCACACTGATGAACAGAATACACAGGCTTCTAATGAAGCAATAAAAAATCCTACTGATAGCAGGCTCAGATCCAATACATACGTTATACAGTAGCAGAAAAATCTGTCTAGCAGGACACAATGTCCCAGTATTATGTCTAACCACCAGAACATGGTAATTTCTGTTTAAGACTCTAATGGGAAACATCCTCTCAGGCAACCAATAGTTCTTACAAAACATTTGGTTATCCGTTATCTATCCCAACTTCAATACTTACCTACCAAGATCAATTACACTCCCTTTTATTTGCTCTGGATGCTGCTGCCTTAAGTGCCCCCATAGTGTTCAGCCATAGAACATTGGCCCAGTACAGCAGACCAGGAGAAACCAGCAGCAGCCCAGCAGTTTGGAGCCAAGGCAGTGGAACCCAGAGAGTGGAGCCCAGAGATCCCAGGAACTGCATCCCAAGGACAGTGCTTGCTTGGTATGATATGGTTGTGCTTGATACTGTTGCATTATAATAAATCTCCTTCAATTGTACAAGAGCTTGTGTGGCCTGGTTTGCCTTATTTCCCACAACCTTACACAGGGCGTCCTGTGACAGGTATCTCCACTGGTAACATATTTTTTTCCCATTTGGTTTTATTGAAGAACAGGGGGTAAAAGAGCCGTGTCTTACCTCCCATTCTTCAAAAAAACATTCAGAAACCGGGAACGAAAGTATTTTACCAGTGGAGATACCCTTTAGGTCACTAAAGGGCACAAAAAACATGGCAGACTTAGCCCTTCCCAACTTCTTAATACTTAGCCAGCCAGGTTACATTTTTCCACCTCTGGCTTTTGGCCCAGTTGTAACCAACCTCCAGAATAGGATGGACCCCCTGTATTGGCAATAACAATGAATGGTCCTGGCAAATAAATGTCATAGGAATGTTTGTCCAACATTGTCCAATCAAATTAATTCCTGCCCACTGCATGGACAGCATTAGTAAATACAATATGCACGGGAATAAGTCCTGTATTGTATTTTGGGGAAGTTATGAAGCCACATACATACAACTCCGTGTTAAGATTTGCGATACCGGGTAGCACAAAAGGGAATGTCCACCCTCTGGGGGAAAAATTGTATCTCATGCAAAAAAAACCCCTAAACCTCGACTTCATTTTGTTTCCAGTCATTAAATCTGCTTCCACCGCCGCTTCCTGTCTCTGCACTGGAGACTGGCAGTCAGTGATTGAACGTGAAGTCAGTGTCACACCCGACACTGACTGCCTTACCCAGAAGTGGAGAGAGGATTGCAGAGCTGTGACGGTGGATCGCGCGGAGCTTGTAAATATAAAATATAAATATAAAAGTCCAGGTTTGGGGGGGTATGCATAAATTACTCATTTTTTCCCAGAGGGGTGGACATTCCCTTTAACGCTTAGGAAATTGTATCGGGTGCGCTATTCTTTAAAAAAATTTGGAAATAGCGCAGTTCCCTAAAATAAGGTTGGAACTAATGTTAACCTGACATGACATCGGATTAACATGGCTTTTATCCTTATTTTATGGATATGAAATCTCCCTGTATAACACACATAAAGTAGCCATGTTTAAAACATGTATATAATGTATATGATTCCCATTATTTGTGCATAAAAGGAGAAACATTTAAAATAAAACATCATGAAGAAATGACCATCGTGATAATAAAATGTATATCAGTGTTTACACTCACCTGACTACAAGCAAGAACCAATTGTAGAGCACAGGAAGTGTGACTAATAGCCAGCGATAATACCACTTCCCTGATGGGTCAACACAAATAATTCCCAGATTTTCCTGTTGAAAACAACATAAAGAATTTAAATTGAGGCTACAATTGTAAGTTGTGTGTTAAATCTTGTGCAAAGTCGCATAGAGGCAATATAAATCACGAGGCGGGTCTTGCTGGCGTCTTTTGCAGAACCCATAAGCAAATTTACACAGCGGCTCCGGGTAAATGAGCCAGAAAGTCTATTAAGTTAGAAAATCCTCTGCGCTTCTGGTCGGAGAAATCCTTACATAAACTTGAAACTACTGTTAAACCTTTGTCAAAATCAATAAAAATCAGTACTGCTCTGGCCTGATAAAGAGGTTATAGCCCTTAAAAGTTTGTCAACTAAATAAACTGTTACGGTGGCCATATACATCCGATTTGTGCAGCATGTGTACCGACAGATCACATTGGTATCTGTAGGCACACATGCTGTGGGAACCTCATACACATACCCAACCGATCCCCATACACGGTATGTGGATCAGTCAGTCATGGGGCCATACACGGTACAATCATATCAGCTCCCTTTACTTTAGTAACGACCAACAGAAATTTTCCGGTCAGGAAAAGGCCATACACTTGAACGATAATGGGTAAATCCCGTCATGGAACAACGGGATTTACCCATTATCGTTCGTATATATGGTCACCTTTAGTCCTTAGAGTATCACAGTGCTCTTATTTTTTAATATCCATATATTGGACTAATATCCTTCGCTAGGAAAAGAATAATAAAAATAATGGAATATGGAAGTCCCTGATAAGACTTTGAAAGCTGCTTGTTACCTTTCATTTTATTTACCAGCAACTCACAATGACTGGCAAATAAACTGCAGGGTAACAAGCAGCTTTCAAAGTCTTATCAGGGATTCCATATTGGTGTATAGAAAACACTGTGCATAGAGACAGTGGATATAGGGGTTAGGGGGTGTAGTTCTTTGATTACTTCATGGGCTGTAGATTGTACTGGCAACAACATGGAAGCCTTCTTATTTACAAAATCTATTTCTCACATATACTAAATGCAACGTACCAGTTCTGGGGAGAGAAACATTCACATTAGGTTTTTAAAAATGTAAGTTTAGTTCTCCTTTAAGCAAAAGTAGTTAAAATAAAGTGTTGAGAGATGACTTTAACCCCTGTACTTAGAAGCTAAAGAACTACTATAAGTGTGTGTGTGTGTGTGTGTGTGTGTGCACGTGCAGAAGAGCAACAAAGGAAAGGATAAGGAAATCCTGAAAATTGAATAAAAATTGAATAAAAATAATATAAAATGAGCAAAAAAATCTAATAATTGGGGGGAGGGGGGAATCAAACAAAGAGAGACAGACAGGAAGAGCAAATGTAGATGAAATTATAAAATGAATATTTATGTAGGGGTGAACTTTCCCTAACTACTTACTCATACAAATACATACTAATAATACTTAGATTTTATTAAGTATGCCAGCTTTGACCCTTGGCTTGTAGAAAGTTCGCTGGGCACACAGATAGTTTTGGTGATATGGGCATTAAGGAATGTTATATGGACCAGTCTGTGTGATCTGGGCATTAGGGTATCTTATATGTACCTATCGTGTGATCAAGGCATTAGGGCATGTTATATGTATCAGTCTGTGTGAGCTAGGTATAAGGGCATTTATATGTACCATCTGTGTAAGCTGGGCGTGAGGGCAACTTGGTTAGGTAGTTAGGGCCCTGCTGAAAGAATCTACCTTGATGTGGTGGCAGGCTTACAAATTTTTGGGGAAAAACTTCTATTTACAGGAATTATGATAAATGTATTTTTGAGGAACTGTATAAATACCGCTGCGATGTGAAGTTTAAAATGACCAAATATTTAACCACCTTCATTCAAGGAAGCCACCTAACCCTGGTTGCAATGGCGCACTTCATAGTGCTAGTGGTTCATAGGGGCAGCATTCAAAAGTTTGGCTCAGGTGGCAAAAAAAAGACGCCCCTGCAAAAAATGTACAAATGTGATAACGATAGTAAAATTGTTTAAAAAGTGTCACATTTATTGCCGTTAAAATGATCAGTGCCATTTGATTCTAGGGTACATCTATTGTCTCTGGGGAATCTTTTAAAGAAGATACAAATTAGTAGCCCTGTGTCTGTCAGTGACACAGATTTCGCCCCTGAGAAATAGGTGGACAAATCCCCAATTATTTTTTTCCAAATTCAATACTAATTTGTTAAGCAAAGTAGGGGTATTTTTGCAAAGTATTTGGATTCACCTATTTTTTTTGTACGTTAGAGTATTTTGCTTTTAAAAACATGATTGATATTCTGATATTATGTTACTAAGTTGTTAGTAAGTGACATAAATGGACATAGCATATTTATGATTCTATGAAGAAGTAGATCTGGATTTCTGCATGCATGTATGAAAGAATGGCACCGTTACATAGCAGAGTGTTTAGGTTCCAACATTTTGTGGGGTTGTTTTCATGGTATTATTTAGCATGAAATAAACTGCCCTGGAGGAAAGCACCAGTTTCCCTTTGGGCAAATTTAAGGCTATTTGTTGTGGTGATGGCATGATGTCATTCTCCACAAGGCACACTGTGACCCTCCAGGACATCCTGAAGCAAGCTGCTATTAAAGGGCATGTCCACCCTTAATAAAAACTTTTCACATATAATAGAACACAGCCCCCCAGCCCCAACCGCTATAAAAATAATTTCAGAAAGTGCCCAGATGTTTACTACCTTCCCTCTCTCCTCCGACGCCCGGCCTTCTGCTTGCGAGACACTGCAAGCAGGGTGTGGGACTGGCAGCCGCGTCCGTGATTGGCTGAGAGGCAGCCAATCACGGACGTGGCTGCCGGCTTCTCAGAAAGCCGGGGGAACGAGGGAAGGTAAGTACAGTTGGGGACTTTCTAAAATAATTTTTATGTGGTTGGGGCTGGGGGAACATATTTTATTATGTGGGCAAGGGGTTTTATGGTAGGGGAGGGATAGCAAAACGGGAGGGAGAGGGAGGGGGAGAAGGGCTGCAGTACGCATGCCAAACTCTCCGGAGGCCAGATAGGAGGCAGAGTCCTCCTGGTGGGCAGTTTTTGGGACTTTGGGGGTGGACTACAGGAAAACCATAGGAGCTGGGATGTGATGTAAGGATTTTACTACACTACATGATGAGGCCCGTAGTGGGGGGATATAGTTTTGGGGGGAATGCCCTTTAAATACTCCAGACATATTTTGTCTTACTGTGGGTGGTAGTGGGGGTAAGTAATATTTTTTTGATGACCCCAAGAAGACCTGTGTTGGCAAGGAACAGATGACCTGACCACAGAGGCTTCTCTTAAGGTCTTACACATGTGTGATCACGGGGCCGACCAGCAATGCATGATGGTGTACGTATGCCCATTTCAGCTGACTATCGGTAAGAGTATGGGCGCTGGTCAGACACTTTATATGTTATTTTAGTTCATTTGATCATTCCCCCACAGGCCCCCACCCCAGCTTCCATGGTCCCACTTAGAGCATTGACCAGCTTTGCATTCAGCTTTTGGTAAAGTGGTTTGAATGGGATATTTTTTATTCCCCCACAGATAAATTGTACACTACACTGTACAGCAGTCTTCCCATCGCCTCACAATCGCCTTTGTCCTTACATAACCATTACATAACCATTATTATTTCTGGTTACCACCAGAACATTTAAGTCTTAGAACACAATCCCCCCCTCTCCCTTAACCCTGTGAGGAATCCACATGCTCGGGTCAAACTCTCTTTAAGGTGGTTCTGCGAGAGCCAGTAACACACGGTGGTTCCTAAGGTCACTATTAACCCAAATCAAAAGACAGAACCACCACAACTGATGAACAGAATACACAGGCTTCTAATGAGCAATAAAAAATCCTACTGATAGCAGGCTCAATCCAATACATACGTTATACAGTAGCAGAAAAATCTGTCTAGCAGGACACAATGTCCCAGTATATGTCTAACCACACAGACATGGTAATTCGTTTAAGACTCTAATGGGAAACATCTCTCAGGCAACCATAGTTCTTACAAAACATTTGGTTATCCGTATCTATCCCAACTTCAATACTTACCTACCAAGATCAATTACACTCCTTTTATTTGCTCTGGATGCTGCTGCCTTAAGTGCCCCCATAGTGTTCAGCCATAGAACATTGGCCCAGTACAGCAGACCAGGAGAAACCAGCAGCAGCCAGCAGTTGGAGCCAAGGCAGTGGAACCCAGAGAGTGGAGCCCAGAGATCCCAGGAACTGCATCCCAAGGACAGTGCTTGCTTGGTATGATATGGTTGTGCTTGATACTGTTGCATATAAATAAATCTCTTCAATTGTACAAGAGCTTGTGTGGCCTGGTTTGCCTTATTTCCCACAACCTTACACAGGGCGTCCTGTGACAGGTATCTCCATGGTAACATATTTTTTTCCCATTTGGTTTTATTGAAGAACAGGGGGTAAAGGAGCCGTGTTTACCTCCCATTCTTCAAAAAAACATTCAGAAACCGGGAACGAAAGTATTTTACCAGTGGAGATACCAGTACACTAAAGGGCACAAAAAACATGGCAGACTAGCCCTTCCCAATTCTTAATACTTAGCCAGCCAGGTTACATTTTTCCACTCTGGCTTTTGGCCCAGTTGTAACCAACCTCCAGATAGGATGGACCCCTGTATTGGCAATAACAATGAATGGTCCTGGCAAATAAATGTCATAGGAATGTTTGTCCAACATTGTCCAATCAAATTAATTCCTGCCCACTGCATGGACAGCAAGTAGTAATACAATATGCACGGAATAAGTCCTTATTGTATTTTGGGAAGTTATGAAGCCACATACATACAACTCCGTGTTAAGATTTGCGATACCGGGTAGCACAAAAGGGAATGTCCACCCTCTGGGGGAAAATTGATCTCATGCAAAAAAAAACCCTAAACCTCGACTTCATTTGTTTCCAGCATTAAATCTGCTTCCACACGCCCGCTTCCTGTCTCTGCACTGGAGACTGGCAGTCAGTGATTGAACGTGAAGTCAGTGTCACACCCGACAATGACTGCCTTACCCAGAAGTGGAGAGAGGATTGCAGAGCTGTGACGGTGGACGCGCGGAGCTTGTAAATATAAAATATAAATATAAAAGTTCCAGGTTTGGGGGGGTATGCATAAATTACTCATTTTTTCCCAGAGGGGTGGACATTCCCTTTAACGCTTAGGAAATTGTATCGGGTGCGCTATTCTTTAAAAAAATTTGGAAATAGCGCAGTTCCCTAAATAAGGGTGGAACTAATGTTAACCTGACATGACATCGGATTAACATGGCTTTTATCCTATTTTATGGATATGAAATCTCCCTGTATAACACACATAAAGTAGCCATGTTTAAAACATGTATATAATGTATATGATTCCCATTATTTGTGCATAAAAGGAGAAACATTTAAAATAAAACATCATGAAGAAATGACCATCGTGTAATAAATGTATATCAGGTGTACACTCACCTGACTACAAGCAAGAACCAATTGTAGAGCACAGGAAGTGTGACTAATAGCCAGCGATAATACCACTTCCCTGATGGGTCAACACAAATATTCCCAGATTTTCCTGTTGAAAACAACATAAGAATTTAAATTGAGGCTACAATTGTAAGTTGTGTGTTAAATCTTGTGCAAAGTCGCATAGAGGCAATTATAAATCACGAGAGCGGGTCTTGCTGGCGTCTTTTGCAGAACCCATAAGCAAATTTACACAGCGGCTCCGGGTAAATGAGCCAGAAAGTCTATTAAGTTAGAAAATCCTCTGCGCTTCTGGTCGGAGAAATCCTTCATAAACTGAAACTACTGTTAAACTTTGTCAAAATCAATAAAAACAGTACTGCTCTGGCCTGATAAAGAGGTTATAGCCCTAAAGTTTGTACCTAAATAAACTGTACGGTGGCCCTATACATCCGATGGCAGCATGTGTACCGACAGATCACATTGGTATCTGTAGGCACACATGCTGTGGGAACCTCATACACATACCCAAACCGATCCCCATACACGGTATGTGGATCAGTCAGTCATGGGGCCATACACGGTAAATCATATCAGCTCCCTTTACTTTAGTAACGAAACAGAAATTTTCTCCGGTCAGGAAAAGGCCATACACTTGAACGATAATGGGTAAATCCCGTCATGGAACAACGGGATTTACCCATTATCGTTCGTATATATGGTCACCTTTAGTCCTTAGAGTATCACAGTGCTCTTTTTTTTAATATCCATATATTGGACTAATATCCTTCGCTAGGAAAAGAATGATAAAAATAATGGAATATGGAAGTCCCTGATAAGACTTTGAAAGCTGCTTGTACCTTTCATTTTATTTACCAGCAACTCACAATGACTGGCAAATAAACTGCAGGGTAACAAGCAGCTTTCAAAGTTTATCCGGATTCCACTATTGGTGTATAGAAAACACTGTGCATAGAGACAGTGGATATAGGGGTTAGGGGTGTAGTTCTTTGTTACTTCATGGGCTGTAGATTATGTTGGCAACAACATGGAAGCCTTCTTATTTACAAAATCTATTTCTCACATCTAAATGCAACGTACCAGTTCTGGGGAGAGAAACATTCACATTAGGTTTTTAAAAATGTAAGTTTAGTTCTCCTTTAAGCAAAAGTAGTTAAAATAAAGTGTTGAGAGATGACTTAACCCGTACTTAGAAGCTAAAGAACTACTATAAGTGTGTGTGTGGTGTTGTGTGTGTGTGTGTGTGTGTGTGCACGTGCAGAAGAGCAACAAAGGAAAGGATAAGGAAATCCTGAAAATTGAATAAAAATTGAATAAAAATAATATAAAATGAGCAAAAAAATCTAATAATTGGGGGGAGGGGGAATCAAACAAAGAGAGACAGACAGGAAGAGCAAATGTAGATGAAATTATAAAATGAAATTATGTAGGGGTGAACTTCCCTAACTACTTACTCATACAAAACATACTAATAATACTTAGATTTTATTAAGTTATGCCAGCTTTGACCCTTGGCTTATAACGTTAATGATACATTCACATTCCTTGATGGGCTCTAGGTGCCCAGTTCGACACAGGAGATTCAAAAAAAATTGTGCTAACCCATGCATTAGAACCTCTTAACATTTTAAACACATCCCCTAACCGTTAATTATTAAACTGAAAGGTTGATATTATATTCACCATGAAACATTTTAAATGTATGGGGTAGCAATGAAATCTAATGCATGGGTTATCAACAAAATCTAATGTATGGGTTATCAACAAAATCTAAGTATGGGTTATCAACAAAATCTAATGCATGGGTTATCAACAAATCTAATGTTGGGTATCAACAAAATCTAATGTATGGGTTACAACAAAATCTAATGTATGGGTTATCAACAAATCTATTGCATGGGTTATCACACAAATCTAAGTATGGGTTATCAACAAAATCTAAGTATGGGTTATCAACAAAATATAATGTATGGGTTATCAACAAAATCTACTGCATGGGTTAACAACAAAATCTAAATATGGGCTATCAAAAAAATCTAATGTATGGGTTATCAACAAAATCTAATTCATGGGTATCACAAAATCTAATCAGGGTTATCAACAAAATCTAATGCATGGGTTATCAATAAAATCTAATGTATGGTTATCAACAAGATCTAATGCATGGGTTATCACAAAAATTAATTCATGGGTTATCAACAAGATCTACTGCCTGAGTTATCAACAAAATCAAATGCATGAGTTAGCAATAAAATCTAATGCATGGGTTTCAACAAAATCTAATGCATGGGTTATCAACAAAATCTAATCATGGGTATCAACAAAATCTATTGCATGGGTTATCAACAAAATTAATGTATGGGTTATCAACAAGCATGGGTTATCAACAAAATCTAATGCATGGGTATCAACAAAATCTAAAGTATGGGTTATCAACAAAATCTAAAGTATGGGTATTCAGCAAAATCTAATGCATGGGTTAACAACAAGATTTAATGCAGGGTTAACAACAAAATCTAATGCATGGGTTAGCAATGTAATCTAATGATGCGTTAGCAACAAAATCTAATACATCGTTTACCAACAACATCTAATGCATGGGTTGGTTAGCAACAACATTTAAGCATGGTTAGCATTGCAAACAAGATCCAATGAATGGGTAACAACGGAATTAATGCATGGGTTATCAACAAGATCTAATTGCATGGGTTCGCAATAAAATGTAATGCATGGGTTAGCAATGAATCTAAAGCATGGGTTTGCAACAAGATCTAATGCATGGGTTATGGGTTTGCAACAAGATCTATTGCATGGGTTTTTGCAACAAGATCTAATGCATGGGTTAGCAACACAAATGGTCAGTACAAGCATCAAATTTTAATTATTACAACTTTATCTCCTAAAATGATAAAAAATCAACAACAGACTACAAAAAAGCTTTCTATATAAGAGGGATATTTAGAAAAACAACTCAAATAGAATAGACCAATACAGTGGATAGATCGATTATAGATTACCTATTAACCTCTACATACCACACAGGAGTTTGAGATCTAAAACATGACCATTACCCCGACATTAAAGACAGGAGTTTGAGATCCAAAACAGGACTTAAAGGGCAAGTCCAACCCCAAATGAAAACTTACATACAGATAAATTACCCCCCAAAACCCTAAACGGTTATATTTGAAAGTGAAATATATAAGTCTAACCTGAAATCCTGCACAAGTCCTGTTTCCCGTTTCTGCTTCCTGGTTCTTCCAGTTAGTAAACTGTCAGTTATGGATTTGACAGTTGACATCACAGCCAATGACTGAATGTTAATCCCCTATATGTCTTCTGAGCATGCCCAGGCTCAGTACTGCTCAGTACAGGTTTCTAAATTGCTCAGTTTCCATGAGGATCCAGAAGCATAGCATGCATACAGTAATGAATTCATAGGACAAACTATGATATATCAACATATTTTAAAGAGGCCATTCTTTCTAAAAGATGTCTTATGAGGGTGGAGTTGTCCTTTAAACTTATTTAAATTTAGCCAGTACACCCTCCATAGTGACTTTTCAGACACAACTGCAACTAATCACTCAAGGGACGAGATGCAGATTATCAATTTATCATCACGTATACTCACTCCTACACAGAGGCAAGTCCTGTCAAGGGGTTAAACATTCTGCCCTGACAAACACGTAGATAGATTCATGCTAGCTAAAGACCTATATTTATTTTGTAGGAAACTGGTTGAAAGGCATTTTAACTCTACCCATTTGCAACAGGACACACATCAAGGTGTTGAGTAACAGATTCAAAACCCAAGTCTACCTTTTACCATGCCTGTCTGGATTCCCAAGTATCAATGTCTTCTACCGCAGCACTATGCGTGAAGGAATGGCCGACTTTTAAAGACATTTCTACTTGGGAAGATGTACTGATAAACTCTGACAAGGGAGGAAATATTGTCATCTGGCCTGACATCATGTATAGAGATGACACTCAGACAGGTCTGAACAATAAAACTAACTACAAACTCCTACCATCTGATCCCACAGAGACCTTTCCAAAAAGATCCTACATTGATAGACTATGCTCTGAAATGGCCATCCCTCAAAGAAGCAGCCTTCCTGAGTACTTCACTCAAAAGTGCACAAGAACATGTAAAACCCTCCAGGTAGACCCATAGTCTGAGGTATTGGGGGATTTGAATGAGAACCCATGTATCTCTTATTGATGGTCATCTCCAATCCCATGTGGTATCTTTGGATTCGTACATCAGGACACCACAGATTCAATACCAATTACAGGTACAAATACCTGTGAAAAGCTTTTGGTAACCTGTGATGTCGATTACCTTTACACAAATATAGATCACCACACGGGTTGAGGCTGTGAGCTATTTCCTGGATATGGAGAGGCATGGAATGTCGGGTAGACACCACTTTTTTTAAACCTCCTGAGGTTTGCCCTGACACATAATTACTTTATATGATGGGAAGTATATATGCAGGAATGCACATAATATGTGCAGGAATGGGCACCAGGTGTGCTCCCTCTGACTAACAACTGTTTTGGTGGGTGGGAGAGGGACAAGCATTAGAAATGGGAGCGCACACTTATCCTCAGATTCAATGTTTATTATATCACACAACGAACAAAGTTTCGGAGAGCGCTATGTCTCCTTCATACCTGATGAAGGAGACATAGCGCTCTCTGAAACGTTGTTCATTTGTGGACTCCCCAAGATACATAAGGAAGGGGCACCACTAAGACCTATAGTCAGCAGCATCAACTCTGTAACATACAAGGTGGCAAAATACCTAGCCAACATCTTAGGACCATTGGTGGGAAGTTCTAACCATCATATCCAGAACTTCAGGATTTCCCGAACAAGATTGAAGATATAGAACTCAGTGCAGAGAAAGAAACTATGGTGTCCTATGATGTGACATCTCTCTTCAACCTGTATACCCACCAAGGAGGCGGTTGTCATGGTGAGAAAAAGGCTGGCCAAGAAAGCACTCTCACCAGCAGAACTGATCTCAACCCAGAAAAGGTGTGGTGTCCTTACTAGACTTGTGCTGAATACCAACATATTTCAAATACAGGAATAAGTTCTATAAGCAAAAACACGGATGTGCTATGGGGATCTCCAGTTTCACCCATTGTGGCCAACCTTTACATGGAGAGGTAGAAAAAAATGGCGCTTAATACCCTTAAGGGCATAGCATCCAGCCCCTGGTTTCAGATAGTGGATGACACCTGGGTTAAAATCCACCAGAAGGAAGTACAAGCTTTCACAGAACACATTAATGCGGTAGACCAAAACATCAAATTACAAGGGAAGAGGTAAAAACAACAAACTGGCTTCTTGGACTGCTTGTAGAAGTCAGGGAGAATGGTAAACTGGAAGTAAGAGGTTTACAGAAAAACCAACACACCCAGCTCAGTATTTGATGTTTGACTCCCACCACCCTTTAGATCACAAGCTGGGTGTCACCGAACCCTGCAACCGAGAAACATCCCCACAACACAGAGGCAAGGTTAAGAAATGAAACATATCAGAGGAAGCCCTTAAAACTTGTGGATATCAGAGTGGGCCTTTGTCAAAAGAAGCAGAAGGAAAGAAAAGAAACACGAATACCAACAGTGAAGGGAAAAGCAAGACAGGAAAGCAGAAAGAACATGTCATCCCATATGTAGCAGGGGTCTCCGAGGAAACTAAGAAGGTTTCAAAAAATAAAGAAACCAAGCTTAAATAGAGTGGGGGGGGGTTCGACACCATCTGTCTGCCATGTACAATGCTGTTTTTGACACCTTACTCTGGGCGTTCCTATAAAACCTCTTAGCCCACATCCAATCACGCCCTTAACACTTGGCTTGTGATATGCTATTGGTTTTCCGGGACCAATTGCCAAAGATTCTTGTACAAGTCATTCTGAATGAGAAAGCCAGTCGGAGAACAGAGTGAGATTTTATTAAGTATGCCAGCTTTGACCCTTGGCTTGTAGAAAGTTAATGATACATTCACATTCCTTGATGGGCTCTAGGTGCCCAGTTCGACACAGGAGATTCAAAAAAAATTGTGCTAACCCATGCATTAGAACCTCTTAACATTTTAAACACATTCCCCTAACCGTTTAATTATTTAAACTGAAAGGTTGATATTATATTTCACCATGAAACATTTTAAATGTATGGGTTAGCAATGAAATCTAATGCATGGGTTATCAACAAAATCTAATGTATGGGTTATCAACAAAATCTAATGTATGGGTTATCACCAAAATCTAATGCATGGGTTATCAACAAAATCTAATGTATGGGTTATCAACAAAATCTAATGTATGGGTTATCAACAAAATCTAATGTATGGGTTATCAACAAAATCTATTGCATGGGTTATCAACAAAATCTAATGTATGGGTTATCAACAAAATCTAAAGTATGGGTTATCAACAAAATCTAATGTATGGGTTATCAACAAAATCTACTGCATGGGTTATCAACAAAATCTAAAGTATGGGCTATCAAAAAAAATCTAATGTATGGGTTATCAACAAAATCTAATTCATGGGTTATCAACAAATCTAATGCATGGGTTATCACAAAATCTAATGCATGGGTTATCAATAAAATCTAATGTATGGGTTATCAACAAGATCTAATGCATGGGTTATCAACAAAATCTAATTCATGGGTTATCAACAGATCTACTGCGAGTTATCAACAAAATCAAATGCTGAGTTAGCAATAAAATCTAATGCATGGGTTATCAACAAAATCTAATGATGGGTTATCAACAAAATCTAATGCATGGGTTATCAACAAAATCTATTGCATGGGTTATCAACAAAATCTAATGTATGGGTTATCAACAAGCATGGGTTATCAACAAAATCTAAGCATGGGTTATCAACAAAATCTAAAGTATGGGTATCAACAAAATCTAAAGTATGGGTTATCAGCAAAATCTAATGCATGGGTTAACAACAAGATTTAATGCATGGGTTAACAACAAAATCTAATGCATGGGTTAGAAGTAACTAATGCATGCGTTAGCAACAAATTAATACATCGTTACCAACAACATCTAATGCATGGGTTAGCAACAACATTTAATGCATGGGTTAGCATTTAGCAACAAGATCCAATGAATGGGTTAACAACGGAATCTAATGCATGGGTTATCAACAAGATCTAAGCATGGGTTCGCAATAAAATGTAATGCATGGGTTAGCAATGAATCTAAAGCATGGGTTTGCAACAAGATCTAATGCATGGGTTATGGGTTTGCAACAAGATCTATGCATGGGTTTGCAACAAGATCTATGCATGGGTTACAACAAAATGGTCAGTACAAGCATCAAATTTTAATATTACAACTTTTATCTCCTAAAATGAATAAAAAATCAACAACAGACTACAAAAAAGCTTTCTTATATAAGAGGGATATTTAGAAAAAACAACTCAAATAGACATAGACCAATACAGTGGATAGAATCGATTATAGATTACCTATTACCTCTACATTACCACACAGGAGTTTGAGATCTAAAACAGGGACTTAAAGGGCAAGTCCAACCCCAAATGAAAACTTACATACAGATAAATTACCCCCCAAAACCCTAAACGGTAATAGTTTGAAATGTGAAATATATAAGTCTAACCTGAAATCCTGCACAATGTCCTGTTTCCCGTTTCTGCTTCCTGGTTCTTCCAGTTAGTAACTGTCGTTATGGATTTGACAGTTGACATCACAGCCAATGACTGAATGTTAATCCCCTATATGCCTCTTCTGAGCATGCCCAGGCTCAGTACCTGCTCAGTACAGGTTTCTAAATTGCTCAGTTTCCATGAGGCCTCCAGAAGCATAGCATGCATACAGTAATGAATTCATAGGACAAACTATGATATATCAACATATTTTAAAGAGGCCATTCTTTCTAAAAGATGTTCTTATGAGGGTGGAGTTGTCCTTTAAACTCTAATTTAAATTTAGCCAGTGACACCCTCCATAGTGACTTTTCAGACACAATTGCAACTAATCACTCAAGGGACGAGATGCAGATTATCAATTTATCATCACGTATACTCACTCCTACACAGAGGCAAGTCCTGTCAAGGGGTTAAACAGTCCAGTCATGGGGCATACACGGTACAATCATATCAGCTCCCTTTACTTTAGTAACGACCACACAGAAATTTTCCGTCTTTCCCGACCGACCATAGTGGCGACTAGGGTCATTCATCGGCATTGTCGGTCAGGAAAAGGCCTACACTTGAACGTAATGGGTAAATCCCGTGGAACAACGGGATTTACCCATTATCGTTCGTATATATGGTCACCTTTAGTCCTTAGAGTATCACAGTGCTCTATTTTTAATATCCATATATTGGACTAATATCCTTCCGCTAAAAGAATGATAAAAATAAGGAATATGAAGTCCCTGATAAGACTTTGAAAGCTGCTTGTTACCTTTCATTTTATTTACCAGCAACTCACAATGACTGGCAAATAAACTGCAGGGTAACAAGCAGCTTTCAAAGTCTTATCAGGGATTCCATATTGGTGTATAGAAAACACTGTGCATAGAGACAGTGGATATAGGGGTTAGGGGGTGTAGTTCTTTGATTACTTCATGGGCTGTAGATTGTACTGGCAACAACATGGAAGCCTTCTTATTTACAAAATCTATTTCTCACATATACTAAATGCAACGTACCAGTCTGGGGAGAGAAACATTCACATTAGGTTTTTAAAAATGTAAGTTTTTCTCCTTTAAGCAAAAGTAGTTAAAATAAAGTGTTGAGAGATGACTTTAACCCCTGTACTTAGAAGCTAAAGAACTACTATAAGTGGTGGTGTGTGTGTGTGTGTGTGTGTGTGTGTGTGCACGTGCAGAAGAGCAACAAAGGAAAGGATAAGGAAATCCTGAAAATTGAATAAAAATTGAATAAAAATAATATAAATGAGCAAAAAAATCTAATAATTGGGGGGAGGGGGGAATCAAACAAAGAGAGACAGACAGGAAGAGCAAATGTAGATGAAATTATAAAATGAATATTTATGTAGGGGTGAACTTTCCCTAACTACTTACTCATACAAATACATAATAATACTTAGATTTTATTAAGTATGCAGCTTTGACCCTTGGCTTGTAGAAAGTTATGATCATTCACATTCCTTGATGGGCTCTAGGTGCCCAGTTCGACACAGGAGATTCAAAAAAAATTGTGCTAACCCATGCATTAGAACCTCTTAACATTTTAAACACATTCCCCTAACCGTTTAATTATTTAAACTGAAGGTTGTATTATATTCACCATGAAACATTTTAAATGTATGGGTTAGCAATGAAATCTAATGCATGGGTTATCAACAAAATCTAATGTATGGGTTATCAACAAAATCTAATGTATGGGTTATCACAAAATTAATGCATGGGTATCACAAAATCATATGTATGGGTTATCAACAAAATCTAATGTATGGGTTATCAACAAAATCTAATGTATGGGTTATCAAAAAAATCTATTGCATGGGTTATCAACAAAATCTAATGTATGGGTTATCACAAAATTAAGTAGGTACAACAAATCTAATGTATGGGTTATCAACAAAATCTACTGCATGGGTTATCAACAAAATCTAAAGTATGGGTTATCAAAAAATCTAATGTGGGTTATCAACAAAATCTAATTCATGGGTTATCAACAAAATCTAAGCATGGGTTTCAACAAAATCTAATGCATGGGTTATCAATAAAATCTAATGTATGGGTTATCAACAAGATCTAATGCATGGGTTATCAACAAAATCTAATTCATGGGTTATCAACAAGATCTACTGCATGAGTTATCAACAAAATCAAATGCATGAGTTAGCAATAAAATCTAATGCATGGGTTATCAACAAAATCTAATGCATGGGTTATCAACAAAATCTAATGCATGGGTTATCAACAAAATCTATTGCATGGGTTATCAACAAAATCTAATGTATGGGTTATCAACAAGCTGGGTATCAACAAAATCTAATGCATGGGTTATCAACAAAATCTAAAGTATGGGTTATCAACAAAATCTAAAGTAGGGTATCAGCAAAATCTAATGCATGGGTTAACAACAAGATTTAATGCATGGGTTAACAACAAAATCTAATGCATGGGTTGCAATGTAACTAATGCATGCGTTAGCAACAAAATCTAATACATCGGTTACCAAAAACATTATGCAGGGTTAGCCACAACATTTAATGCAGGGTTAGCATTTAGCAACAAGATCCAATGAATGGGTTAACAACGGAATCTAATGCATGGGTTATCAACAAGATCTAATTGCATGGGTTCGCAATAAAATGTAATGCAGGGTAGCAAGAAATCTAAAGCATGGGTTTGCAACAAGATCTAATGCATGGTTATGGGTTTGCAACAAGATCTATTGCATGGGTTTGCAACAAGCATCACATGGTTAGCAACAAAATGGTCAGTACAAGCATCAAATTTTAATTATTACAACTTTTATCTCCTAAAATGAATAAAAAATCAACAACAGACTACAAAAAAGCTTTCTTATATAAGAGGGATATTTAGAAAAAAACAACTCAAATAGACATAGACCAATACAGTGGATAGAATCGATTATAGATTACCTATAACCTCTACATTACCACACAGGAGTTTGAGATCTAAAACAGGGACTTAAAGGGCAAGTCCAACCCCAAATGAAAACTTACATACAGATAAATTACCCCCAAAACCCTAAACGGTAATAGTTTGAAATGTGAAATATAAGTTAACCTGAAACTGCACAATGTCCTGTTTCCCGTTTCTGCTTCTGGTTCTTCCAGTTAGTAACTGTCAGTTATGGATTTGACAGTTGACATCACAGCCAATGACTGAATGTTAATCCCCTATATGCCTCTTCTGAGCATGCCCAGGCTCAGTACCGCTCGTACAGGTTTCTAAATTGCTCAGTTCCTGGGCCTCCAGAAGCATAGCATGCATACAGTAATGAATTCATAGGACAAACTATGATATATCAACATATTTTAAAGAGGCCATTCTTTCTAAAAGATGTTCTTATGGGGTGGAGTTGCCTTTAAACTCTAATTTAAATTTAGCCAGTGACACCCTCCATAGTGACTTTTCAGACACAATTGCAACTAATCACTCAAGGGACGAGATGCAGATTATCAATTATCATCACGTATACTCTCCTACACAGAGGCAAGTCCTGTCAAGGTTAAACATTTGCCCTGACAAACACGTAGATAGATTCATGCTAGCTAAAGACCTATATTTATTTTGTAGGAAACTGGCATTTGAATAGTGCCTTTTTAACTCCTACGCCATTGCAACAGGACACAGCATACGAGGCGTTGTGAGTAACAGATTTAAACCAGTCTAAACTTGTACATGCTTGTCTGGATTTCCAAGTACATGTCTTCTATTCTCTGACCGCAACGCACATGCGTGAAGGGAATTGGCGACTTTTAAAAAGAACCTTTCTTACTTGGGAAGATGTACTGTTAAACCTTCTGACAACAGGGGGAAATATTGGTCATTCTGCCAGACATCATGTTAGAGATGAGCATCAGACAGCTGAACATAAAAACTAACTACAACTCCTACCAACTGATCCCACAGGGACCTTCCAAAAAAAAGATCCTACATTTGATTAGAACTATGCTCTGAACTGGCCCTTTCCTCCAAAGAAGCAAGCCTTCCTGAGTACTTCACTCAAAGTGGCACAAGAACTACAACCCTCCAGGTAGACCATAGTCGAGGTATTAGGGGATTTTGAAATGAAAACCAGCATTATCTTTATTGATGGTCATCTCCAATCCCATGTGGTATCTTTGGATTCGTACATCAGGACACCACAGATTCATTAAATACCAAATTACAAGGTACATAAATACCTGTGAAAAGCCTTTTTGGGTACCTTGATGTCGATTACCTTTACACAAATATAGATCACCACAACGGTTGAAGGCTGTTGCTATTTACGCGAATCCTTATAGGAAGGGAAAAGGGAAGAATGTAGGAAAAGAATGGGGTCTCTTCTGGATGCCTTGAGAGGTGAGTTAGGCGGGGGTAGAGGGACACCGGGACGGATAAAGAAAGGCTGAAGACTGGCAGGGGGGAAAGATACAAAAAACGCAAAACGTTCAAGAGGCCGTAAGGAAAAGGGAGCACAATACCTTTGCACCATTCCTGCACTATTATGTGCATATCCCTTAGACACATATTAAACCTCCTGATGTCCTTGCCCTACAATACTACATATCGATACGAAGTCTTAATTGAATGGTGGAAAAGTAGTTATGTGACAGGAAGGATGCACATAGGGGGATGAATGGGATGGCAGGAATGGGATCACAGGTGTTTTCTCCCATCATTACAGGCTAACCTGTTTTGGGATATTGTGTGGAATAGGGGACAAGGCATTAGAAATTGTGAGGGACACTTATGCCTCCGATGGTCAACTGTTTTATTGTATCACACAGAACGAACAACGTTCGGGAGAGCGGCAAGTATGTCTACCTTCAATACCTAAGGATGAAGGATAGACTAAAGGTAGGCGCATCTCTGACAGTAACTTTATGTATCATAAGAATATGTGTGGACTCCCAAAGATACTAAAGGAAGGGGGCCAGCCCCTAACAGCTGTGCTAATATCACATCAGAAATCAACTCTATGTAAACTAAGCAGGGTGGCACACAAATGCCTATGCCACGAGGCATCTTCGGTGACCGAATATATGGTTGGAAGAAGGTTTTCTAACCAGTCTAGGTCCCTCACGTCTCAGTGGATTTCGCCCGGAAACAAATAAGGTTGAAGATAGAGAACGCAGTGCATGACAGACAAGGCTAGATGAGATGTCTAATGGGTCATGGTGACTGCATCATCTAACTTCACCCTGGGATACGGCCAGCCAGGGAGGCGGTTGTCATGGGATGAGAAAAGGCTAGGCCAAGACAGCAAGTCGTGCACCATGCAGCACATGCGTTCAGACCCCGAACAGGTTTGTTGCGCTTACTGTAGGTGACGACTGTTCAAGGGAGGGGGGGGGGGAAAAGGAGGAGAAAGAAAAAAAGGAGAAAGGAACCAGGAAGAGCCAAGGTAGAGGATGTAAATTCTTAAAATAGTGGAAGGAATATTTATGTAAGGGTGAAGCTTTTGCCCTACTACTCATTACTCATACAATACATACTAGTAAAATTAGATTTTATTAAGTACTGCAGCTTGTGACCCTTGCGCGGGTTGAAGTTGTATGAAATCACATTCCTGGATGGGATCTAGGTCGCCCCAGTTCGCACAGGACCGATTCAAAAAATTAATGTGCTAACCCATGCATTAGAACTCTTTAAACAGTTTAAAACACATTCCCCTAACCGTTTAATTATGTAAAACTGAAGTTGAATATTATATTTCACATGAACTTTTAAAATGATTGGGTTAGCATGAAAAGCTGGGTTAAAACAATCTAATGTCATTGGTTTTTATCAACAAATCTAATGTATGGGTTATCAACAAAACGTATTGTTTACAAAATCTAATGCATGGGTTTAGCAAACAGTATGGTACAAAAATCTAATGTATCAAAAAAAAAAAAAGGGTTCAACAAAATCCTAATGTTGGGTATCAACAAAAATTCTATTGATAGGTTACAACCAAAACTATGTAGTGTTATCACAAACTAAGTATAATAACAAAATCTAATGTATGGTTTATTCAAAAACTATCTAATGCATGGGTTTATCACAACATCAACAGAGTATCAAATCTAATGTATGGGTTATCAACAAAATCTACTCATGGGTTAAACAAAATTAACTATGCTGGTTGATCAAAAAAATCTAAATGTTGGGTTATCAACAAACATCTAATTCTGGGTGACATCTAGCTGTACAACGAATCTAATGCATGGGTTTAATACAAAATCTATGTCATGGGTTTATCACAGATCTAACTGCATAGTTATCAACAAAATTCTATCAATGGTATAGATACATATAATTAATGCTGAGTTTATACAAAATCAAATCATGATGATTAAACATGGGGTTATCAACAAAACTCTAATGCATGGGTTATCAACAAAATCTATTGCATGTGGGTATCAACAAATCTATTGCATGGCGTTATCATCACAACAGTTATAAAATGTCGGGGTTATACACAACGTCAAATTATGGGTTATCAACAAATCTTTCAATGCCTGTGGGTTATCAACATAATCTCAAGTATGGGGTATCAACCCAAAAGGCTGCAAGTTGGGTATCCGCAAATTACTTGGCATGGGTTAACAACAAGATTATTGCCTGTGGGTGTGCCCAAAAACTTTTAAAGTGCATGGGTTAGCAATGTAAAGCTAATGCCTTGCGGTAGCCAACCCATAGATCTACAGGGGGACCAACACAGCGAAGGCAGGCGGGCGCAAACAGGAGGCAAGGGGGGAGGGGAGGAAACAAACGAGCCACGGAGTGGGAAAAGGGGGGGAACAACGGAACAGCGAAGGCAGGGGGAGAACAAGAGCGAAGTGCAGGGGGCGCAAGATAAGAATGAGAGGTGCAATGAGTGGGGGTCGCAGGGGAAAAGGCGCAAAGCAGGGGGGCCAACCAGAGCGAAGGAGGGGTGAGGAGGGGGGGGGGCCACAACGACCTCAAGGCTGTCAGGGTAAGAGCGAGGGGGGGGGGTGCCAACCAAGAGAGAAGGCCGGTGGGAGCAAAAACAATAGAGGGGCAGGCCAAGCAGCCAAGGGGAAGGTGGACCAAGGGCGGGAGCGCCGGGGGCTGGGAAAATGACATCTAAAAAAAATAATCCAATCAACCGATACAAAAAAGCTTTCTTCAAAAAAAGATTTTAGATAAGAGGGATATTTAGAAAAAAAACAACTCAAAATAGACATTAGACCAATACAGATGAATAGAATCGATTATTATAATTACATATTTAAACCTCTACATTACCACACAGGAAGTTGGAGATATTAAACTTAAACAGGGAGTTTAAAGGGCAAGGCCCACCCCAAATGAAAGCACTTACATACAGATTTAAAGTTACCCCCAAACCACAACCGGTGATATAATTAGTGTGAAATGTGAAAACTATAAGTCTTAATGAATCTGCACAATGTTCGTCCTGGTTCCAGTTTCGGCTTCTGGTTGCTTCCAGTTAGAAAAACTGTCAGTTATGGATGTGACAGTTGAACATCACAGCCAATGACTGACTTGTTAATGCACCTATGCCTTTATGACGCTTATGGACCACAGGCTCAAGTGAACTGACCCGCAGTTACAGGCCCCCGGTTTCTTCCTAAATTGCTCAGTTTCCAATGGGGCTCAGAAGACATAGATGCATTACAGTTAATTAAGTTCAGAGGACAAATTAATTGATATATCAACTATTTTAAGGAGGCCATTCTTTCTAAAAGAGTGTCCTCCCCCTATGAGGGTGGAGTTGCTGTAAACTCGAATTAAATTTAGACCAGGGACACCTCCATAGATGACTTTTAAGACACAATTTGCAACTAATAACGCAAAGGGGGACGAGACGAGAGGCAAGATTAGCAATTTATAAAGACACGTATTACTCACTCCTACACCAAGAGGGCAATGTCTGTCAACGGGGTTTGTTTTATTTTTTAAACCATTGTGCTTGCAAACACGTAGATAGATTCATGCTATGCTTAAAGACATATAGATTATTTTGTAGGAAAGAAACTGGCATTGAAAGTGCATTTTAACTCTACTCCATTTGCAACAGAACACACATCAAGGTGTGAGTAACAGATTCAAACCCAAGTCTACCTTTTACCATGCCTTGTCTGGATTCCCAAGTATCAATGTCTTCTACCGCAGCACTATGCGTGAAGGAATGGCCGACTTTTAAAGACATTTCTACTTGGGAAGATGTACTGATTAAACCTTCTGACAAGGGAGGAAATATTGTCATCTGGCCAGACATCATGTATAGAGATGAAGCAATCAGACAGCTGAACAATAAAACTAACTACAAACTCCTACCAACTGATCCCACAGGGACCTTCCAAAAAAAGATCCTACATTTGATAGACTATGCTCTGAAATGGCCATTTCCTCCAAAGAAGCAGCCTTCCTGAGTACTTCTACTCAAAGTGCACAAGAACATGTACAACCCTCCAGGTAGACCCATAGTCTGAGGTATTGGGGGATTTGAATGAGAACCCATGTATCTTTATTGATGGTCATCTCCAATCCCATGTGGTATCTTTGGATTCGTACATCAGGGACACCACAGATTCAATTACCAAATTACAAGGTACATAAATACCTGTGAAAAGCCTTTTGGTAACCTGTGATGTCGATTACCTTTACACAAATATAGATCACCACACGGGATTGAAGGCTGTGAGCTATTTCCTGGATATGGAGAGGCATGGAATGTCGGGTAGACACCACTTTATTTTAAACCTCCTGAGGTTTGCCCTGACACATAATTACTTTAATTGATGGGAAGTATTATGTGCAGGAATGCACATAATATGTGCAGGAATGGGCAACAGGTGTGCTCCCTCTTACGCTAACCTGTTTTGGGTTGGTGGGAGAGGGACAAGCATTAGAAATGGAAGCGCACACTTATCCTCAGATTCAACTGTTTATTATATCACACAAACGAACAACGTTTCGGAGAGCGCTATGTCTCCTTCATACCTGATGAAGGAGACATAGCGCTCTCTGAAACGTTGTTCATTTGTGGACTCCCAAAGATACATAAGGAAGGGGCACCACTAAGACCTATAGTCAGCAGCATCAACTCTGTAACATACAAGGTGGCAAAATACCTAGCCAACATCTTAGGACCATTGGTGGGAAGTTCTAACCATCATATCCAGAACTCTCAGGATTTCCCGAACAAGATTGAAGATATAGAACTCAGTGCAGAAGAAACTATGGTGTCCTATGATGTGACATCTCTCTTCACCTGTATACCCACCAAGGAGGCGGTTGTCATGGTGAGAAAACGGCTAGGCCAAGACAGCACTCTCACCAGCAGAACTGATCTCAACCCAGAACAGGTGTGTTCCTTACTAGACTTGTGCCTGAATACCACATATTTCAAATACAGGAATAAGTTCTATAAGCAAAAACACGGATGTGCTATGGGATCTCCAGTTTCACCCATTGTGGCCAACCTTTACATGGAGGAGGTAGAAAAACTGGCGCTTAATACCTTTAAGGGCATAGCATCCAGCCACTGGTTCAGATATGTGGATGACACCTGGGTTAAAATCCACCAGAAGGAAGTACAAGCTTTCACAGAACACATTAATGCGGTAGACCAAAACATCAAATTTACAAGGGAAGAGGTACAAAACAACAAACTGGCTTTCTTGGACTGCTTGGTAGAAGTCAGGGAGAATGGTAAACTGGAAGTAGAGGTTTACAGAAAACCAACACACACAGATCAGTATTTGATGTTTGACTCCCACCACCCTTTAGATCACAAGCTGGGTGTCACCAGAACCCTGCAACCGAGAACATCCCCACTAACACAGAGGCGAAGGTTAAAGAAATGAAACATATCAGAGGAGCCCTTAAAACTTGTGGATATCCAGAGTGGGCCTTTGTCAAAAGAAGCAGAAGGAAAGAAAAGAACACGAATACCAACAGTGAAGGGGAAAAGCAAGACAGGAGAAAGAACATGGTCATCCCATATGTAGCAGGGGTCTCCGAGAAACTAAGCAGAGTTTTCAAAAAACACCGTATCCCTGTCTGCTTTAAACCGAGCAATTTTGAATGGTCTTTTTGGAACTCTACCTGATATCTATTTTCTCCTTTGGATATTGATTGTAGGTACTCCAACCCCCTTCTCTTTTGGATTTGTTCTTTTCAACTTTAATATTGAAGCCACTTCAGCTTAGATCTGACTAACATTGGAGAATCAACGCAGCAATTTTGCTAAGTAATACACAAATAACCCCCCCCCCCCCCACTAAATGGAAATGATCTCTCTCCTCCTCTGCATTATTTGAATTGGACAACTGCATACATATTATCTTACCCATCATGTGTCCTATATCTTGTAACTTGTAAATTATTTTTCTTTGCTCCTGAATGTTTAATTGAAAAACTAAAACAATATAGAGATACACTAAATAATACTGCTTATGTAAAAAATTATAGATGCACTAAATAATACTGCTTACGTAAAAAATTATAGAGATACACTAAATAATACTGCTTACGTAAAAAATTATAGATACACTAAATAATACTGCTTACGTGGAAGAGAGAAGTGTATCTCTAGAACTGAAAAACGGGAGGTTATATCCACTTTACCACCCGTTCTTCAATTAAGGGGTATCTCCACTGGTTTTGGTAAGTTTTCGGAATCCATTTCTATTGAAGAACGGGAGGTAAAGGAGCTGTGCCTTACCTTTCGTTCTTCAATAGAACACACAGGAGCCAGGAGAGAAGGTAAGAACTTACCCGCTCGCTCGCTCCCCCGGCACGTAGTCTGACAGGTCCCGACGGACCTTGTCTTCTATGCGCATGCGCGATCTATGCGCATAGAAGACAAGGTCCTGAGAAAAAGGAAGTCCAATTTTAGAGTGGAGATACTCTTTAATATTAAAATTACTGGGCTGGTGTTAAACTTTTGCAAACCTGGCTAATTTACAAAGAGCCACCATTGTTACATTAAATCAGCACAGAGTGAGTAGCGCTGATCACTGTCATTGCTGCTCTCAGTAAACCAGCCATATGTGATTATTTCTTTTCAAACATACTCTGTATGTACATTTTTCTTTTTTATCTACAGGCTTTACCTTTTTAATTTCTCACTTCTGCTTACCTCTTCTTTTGCTTTTCTTCTCCTGATGGCCTTTGATCTTTTTGGCCTTTTGGTTCATTTGCAGGCTGGGCATCCTTAGTTTGTAGTTCCGGGCCTCTAAATCTGTCAAGGAAGGAGTCAGGTCTTTGGTCTTGGTCACGTAAGCTCTTGTGAGCCCATTCACGAAGAACCAGAGATGGATTAATATCATGTGGGGCCCTAGGCAGGGCCATAATTTAGGGCCCCTTTTTTATTAAATATATTGTATAGACTATAATTGTTACTGCTTTTGAAGCTGGGCCCCCGCAAGTTTCCTGGGCCCTAGGCAGTTGCCTAGGGTTGCCTTGTGGATAATCCTGCTCTGCGAAGAACCACCACCAAACGTGCAATCCTGGTAGCAATTCAAATATGCAAACATTAAACTAGATTTTCATCAAACTGTGAGGCACAGCTTTTACATGTACCGGTAAGTAAATCTCCGATGATTATAGATTGGAAGCCTCTCTGACATTGCACTGTCAAAACTAAACTATTTTGCTTTGAATTCATTGTTACAGATAATATTGTAATGCATTGTTATGTATTTAAAAAAAGATGAGAAACATATGACATCATCCTGTAAACAAAAAATTACTTTTTTATTTGTGCCTTTGAAGCCCCTTTACTTGACACACAATAATAATTTAGCTTTAAGGGCATGTCCACCCCTCCAACTAAAATTTTCTCCACTGTGTAGAGTTAGAAAACCTTTCTCCTCTGCTCCTTATAGTTGTTCTGCCTCTTTGTGTGTTACTTCCTTTTCCTCTTAGAGGACTATTGGCGCTGCATCACACTATTTCAAATATAAAACTTCATATAATATAGGGGACCCCCCAACCCTGAAAAGTACTTACCCACATTTGTTCCCTCGTCTCTCTCTGCTGACCATCAGCTGCATCTGTGATTGGCTAAGGAAATGGCTAAGGCTGTTGGATGATTTATGACATTTTTACTGTGGGTATTAGAGGTTAGCTCCAATAAATTATCTCTCTTTTCTATGTTAGTGGAAATTTGCTGTCTAGTGCACAGCAGATCAAAACAAGAAATGGCAGCCTGTCCTGCCCCCTAGAAGGTGACAGCAAATCATGTTACATAACAGGAATTCTGCCTCTCTATGACACAGGACAAAGATTTCATGATGTACAATTGTGTTTGCAAACATACCCCCCATCTACACATTCCTTTACTTTTAATAAAAAAAATTAAAAAATCAATCTTTGCTGTTTATTTAATAGGGGGGATTTGAACCTGTAATCACATGGATTCTGTATTTTGAAATGGAATGTCTGGGAGAAGTACATATTGGAGAAGTACCTTACAACTCGAATTGTTCTCTTTTAATTCTTTGTCATTAAAAACCAACAAGAAAACAAACACAACATTCAGTAAATAATTCTTCTGAAAGTTGATGTGTGGCCTTGGTGGAAACACATTGTTAAATGGTAAGTAATTTGTTATTCTACAAATACCGCAATGACAAAATCAACTACAAAGCAAAAGACCTCGATCATGGTCTTATGTAAATACAAGCCATGGAAATTTACCATCTCCCTCTTTCCATCTCACCTTTTCCCCCCTGTAATTACACATTATCAGAAGCCTAAATGTTCGTACACACGTGTGATCGTGTGTGCCGACCCGCGACGCACGATGTGTATGAGCGCTCGTATTCGGCCTGTGTATGGGCACTTTATCTGAAACGGCAGCTCGTATGGGGAACTTTGCCCGATCCTCCCAGGCAGATCTCCGAATGAGCAGCCGTTTCAGCTCCCGCGATTGTATGTGCGTATGAACCTTTATGTCTAACTGTAATATTAAACAGGAAAGCAAAAAGTTTTCAGAAATATTTTTTGATGTTTATGAAGCAGAAGATCTCAAACTTTTACAGATCAATTTGCAATGCAAATTTTTATTGGGGCACACCAGTGTTCTTACCTGTGTTCTGTGTTGGAATTTGTATGGTAATTACCCATATTTTATGCACTAGACTGTGTTGAAATTTAATCACAAAGTAACAACAATGTAATTTATATTGGGGAAAATATTTCCAATACCAAAATTGTGAGTCTGTGACTCGCTAGATTCAAACCTGGCACACCCTTTGAAAAAACCCTGATATTGAGCACAATTATCTGTGATATTCTGCCACAGCGGCGTAGCTACCAGGGGTGCAGGGGATGCGACTGCACCAGGGCCCTTGGCCAAGAAGGGGCCCCATTTTGTGCTAAGGTTCCAAAACTACCAGTCTGTGTGCCAACTGTTTTACCAGTGGTCTGTATACAAAGCATTTTTACCATTGTCTCTGTGCCAAGCATTTAACCAGTGCCTGGCTGTGTGCAGTGCCAGTTTCCCAACCAGTTTATGAGTGTCTGCATGCCAAGCATTTAACCAGTCTTTGTGCCAACTACTTTACCAGTGGTTAAATACAAAGCATTTTACCAATGATTATTTGGTTTGCAGTGCCGATTTGTGTTTGCGGCGGTGTTGGGGGGGCCCATGCCCAAACTTTGCATCAGGGCCCATAAGTCTGTAGCCACGCCACTGTTCAGCCATGTGCAGTACAATGCTATTTTGATGTCAAAAGCCAGGGCCCGAAGTTAAGTATATTTACCTTTAGCGCAATCCACCACTGGAGAACTCCTAATCTCCGACCGCTTCCTGGTTCTAATTGTCTTTAAAGGGGAAGTTCAGTGCAACTACATATGCTTTTCAGAATTTTTTTTTTTTATTTTTCCATCCCAATGACCATAATCTGCCAATTCAGCATTTTGTCTGTGTATAAATAAATGCAACCGGAATACTGACTTCCTGTTTGCAGGACCCCTAGTAGAGACCGTTATGGTCTTGCCCTTGACCCAACGCGCCTGGGTTGATTCAGTTGCTCAGTAGAGATCTGAGCATCTTTGACCCATCCAACAGCCAATCAGTAGAAATTACTGTTAGGAACATTCCAAGGATGTGGTGCATCCTGGGAAGAAGAAGGACCGTTAGAACCTGAAATGTCAGCTCACTAATGTCAACAGCAGGGAACAGCAAAGGGTATGAAATCAACTGATTTTTCAAAATGGGAGAGAATATGTAGAATAACTAAGAAGGCATTACACAAACTAACAATTTAACAAATATTGATAATTTCCACTGAACTGTCCCTTTAATGTGCATTATCGTGCATTCATGTTATAGAGAATTAGAACCAGGAAGCGGTCAGAGATTTGGAGCTCTCCAGTGCAGCATCGCGCAAAAGGTAAATATACTTAACTTCGGCCCTGGCTCCTGAGTTATTGATTGAAGAATGGGAGGTATGGCATAGCTCCTTAACCGCCCAGGCTTCAATAAATACATTAAAGGAATAGTTCTCTTTATGGACTGTTATGCATTAAACCTATTGATTAAGAAAATGATATATGTAAACATTCCACAGACTGACCATAATCCACAGTTTAACTTTTATATCTTAAGGGAGAATAATAAATAAATAAAGAGGATTGCATGTGATGGTATCCATAAATCTTAACAATATCAAAAGCCCAAGTACCTGTGTACACAACATATGGTCCACCAGTGGCTTCTCTGGACTTCAGATTTCTAGTTTTGCTTCTTTCCAAACTCATTTTTAAGATTCTGATGTTGCCCTTTAATCACCCCAGCAAATATACTTGTGAAGGTTCTCATTCATCCAGGCCATGGTATATCTGTTGTATTCAATTAGATCAACTGGACTTGAAGTTTAGTTCTTGAAGACGTTTCGCTAGTCATCCGACTGGCTTTCTCAATTCATTCTAAATTGAGAAAGCCAGTCGGATGACTAGCGAAATGTCTTCAAGAACTAAACTTCAAGTCCAGTTGATCTAATTGAATACAACAGATACCCCAGCAAATGGTATTAAGAGTACATTTCTCTCATTATTTATGACTTATTGCATTTTAATTTGTTTTATCCAACAAAATGTTATATAGTTAAAAAAACCATATAAACCATATATATTTTACAACCCAACTACAAGGGGTAATATATAATGTATATAACAATGCTGTTCTTTTGCCATTTCAGTTGGCAACAATGTAAAAAGCTCTATAGATTAACCATCCTAGAGAACTAATTTATACAGTTTGCACAGTGGGAAATATAATGACATTCACTAGTCACGTTACAAATCTACAAGACTCAAGCTAAGTAAATATTCTACAAAAAGCTAGAAACATTGCTAATTTTAATTTTCAACCTAAGCCCTGACACACACTTCCTAACATTTTGGGCCATATTTATAAACGGCCAATATTAGCGCTGTAAAATAACCGCCGCACATCGCCGCAAAAAAAATACTGCTATCGCCATATTTATAATGGCGAGCGGCATCGCAGCTAAATGTTTCGCGGCCGTGATGTGCGGCAATAATTTGAACTATCTTTGCGGCGATACTGCGCAATGCAGTACAATACTGCCGCAAATCCCGAGACAGAGCAGGGAGCTGGGAGGGGATGCCAGGAAAGGATCGCCGCTGGTGGTCGCATTCATCAGAGGGGCGCGGTGGAGTGGTACGCCCACCCCGCCCTCAGCCACAGGTGTACCTCTCGAGGGTCGGCGGCCTCATGGATGGAAGAAAGAAGACACCACCAAAGGGCTCTTTTAAGAGACGCTCTTAAACTTGTAAGTGCCGCAAAGGCCCTGATAGGGCCGGGGAGGAGGGTCCCGGCTCGAAATGCGGGACCCCTTAAGCCCCAAAAGGCACTTTTCAGTGCCCCCACTGGAGGATCCCTCCACCCCCCTGCGGGCCATTCCCTCCCCCTCCGCGCAAGAGTACGGGATGGGGGTCTGGAAGGGGCTGCTGGGAAGGGGTTGTGGGGGTGGTCGCATCCGCTCGCGGGGGGTGAGGGCGGGGTGGGCGTACCAACCCTCCCTCGTCATGGGGGGCCATTTTTACCACCTTCAAGGTGGCGAAGTTAAACAGACGAGATTAACGCCGCCGTTTTATAAATAGAATCGAGCGGTAACTGATGTGATGTTAACGAGGCATTAACTTTTCGCGGCCGGGATTCGTGCATTTGTAAATCGCGCTATTAGCCATTTTTGCGAAAATGGCGGGAAACTCGGGCGTGAAAAGTTAATGCTCATTTATAAATATGCCCCTTTGTTGAAGCAGGCTGGTATGTGAATGAGGTCTATCCATGCCCATCCCTGGACTGACCAGCTCTGCCCCGGGATCTGTTGCAGTGGCAGTCTCTTTTCCTCTGCAGATTAATCAGCTTCTGGGAACGGCCATTGGTAAAAATCTGCAACGCTGATATCAAAGCGTAAGATCCCAATGCTGCCTACTCTGCTGCTTGCAACAGCAGGAGAGGAGGTCAGTGCCGGTGAGGGTTTGTGGTCTTTAAGTACACACACATCTTTAATAAAGGTATATATAAGAGAAAATGCATATGGCGAGGTCCATAACCTATATGAGAATGTAGTTTAGAGGTTGGACTTTCCTTTTAAAGGGCATGTCCACCCCTTTTTTAAAAAAATTCTGTAGTGTAGGGCTCCCTCTCCCACCCCCAAACGCTCTAGTTATTTGTAAAAAAAATCTAAGCCAATCACTACTTACACTGCCTCTTTCCCGCGGCGTTCAGACGTGGCCCTCTGCTTGCATGTAACTGCAAGCAGGGTGCCGGACCGGCAGCCGCGACCGTAATGGGCTGAGAGGCAGCCAATCATGGACGCGGCTTCCGGCAGTACAGAACGCTAGGGGAAACAGGCAGTGTAAGTAGTGTTCGGCTTAGATTTTTTACAAATAACTATAGCGATTCGGGGTGGGACAGGGAGCCCTATACTCTGGAAATGGGATTTGGAGTTAGGGGGACGGCTTCAGTGCGCATGTCAATTTTTTTTACATTATAAAAAAACATTATAGGACACAGACAGGCTTCTGCTCTTTACTTTTTGGGACTTTGAAAAGCCATTGCAGGGCAGCCATATGGAGCAGGGATGTAAGGTAAGGATTTTTCAACAGTACACAGTGGGGACAGTAGTGGGTTAAAATGTAGTTTTGGGGGTGGACATGCCCTTTAAGGATGACTGGCTCAATACAACTGTGAACAATTGTGTCTTAACCCCTTTTAATGCCAGCAGAATTTGCCTTTTCTCAAATTTCCTTGTTTTTGGCATTTTTTTGTAGGAAAGTATAGGTAACCCTCTGTTCCTGAAACTAAAACAACACATTGTAGATCTGTGGTATTCAGTGAGATCAACACCACAGATATACCATGACCTGGATGAACGAGAATTGGTGGGAAAATCTGTTACCAACAGCATTAGCAGCATTTTTTGCGCCCCCCCTCTGGCTTCTCAAGTAACAGGAGGTAGGGGTTTAGTTATTTTAAAATATAAGTGGACAATAACCCAGGGTATTAATTACATCTCTTTATACAAACCGGTTACCTTTACTACTATGTGATCATGTTAGTTCCAAGCAGAATTGCGTATAACCTATAGGTTACTCATGCGGCCTCCTGGGAAAATGGATTGTCCCACCCCTAATGGCAGCACTGAATTACAGTCAGCTTAGTAGAATGGTAAAGCTACAAAAGTAGAACCGCTATTATGACACATTTATGTTCACATATAATACAACGTTATATAATTACAAGGTGTTAAATATTACATCTCCTTACCTGGACAGAGCTCCTCTTCCTCTGAAAGACGCATGAGACACAATTTCTCCATTATCCTGGGATATAACCCGCTGTAACTCTGATGAGGTATCATCACACTCAGATAATGGTCTAAAGAACAAATAAATACCAATATTGATACTGCACAGAATCACATTAATAACAATTAAACCATTCTCTCTTACTGCTCCCCACCGTTGGAACTCTCTCCCTCTCTCGCCTGGTGACATATATTAATACTTTCAAATCTAGACTGTTATCCTACCTTTCTGAGCACCAATACAACAAATGATTGTTAGCTGTGTCAAGCACTTTGAACTCATCCTCCCCCACACTTGTATCTGTTTGTTGTCCCTCCCACTTAGATTGTAAGCTCTTCGGGGCAGGGATCTCATTCCTAATGTGTCGAGGCTTGTTGCACTTATATCAATTTATACATAATTCACATATTTGCTTTCTTAACCGATGTATGAAATTGTATTTAATTTTTATCTATCTGTATAATGGCTTGCACTTATCCCCTTGTTTGTATACTCTGTATTTTATAATGTACAGCGCTGTGTACCCAAGTGGCACTTTATAAATAAAATGATATATACAATTAATAACAACAGTTTTACACATTCACCTGCTGACACAAATCTCTGTGGATTCTATCTCAGCTTCACTTGGCGTTTTGATGGCTAACTGTGGATGAGGTGCTGGGGAGGGAGTGGAGCTTTTCTGGACATTTATTGGACCGGTCATCCTCCATGAGACCAGTAAATTGATGATTTCTGTAAATATAAAAACACATTTGCTGTTTCCAGACTTAATGTAAATTTTTCAAGCTTATATGAAAAATTTACAATTTTGTAAATCTCTTTACATTTGTCTGGCCCACGGAAAGTTAGAAATTGTTGAAACAATCATGAAGAGAATGCATGTACAATCTGCTTCCTGTAGTACTGTTCAGTGGCGTAACTAGGAATGACTGAGCCCCCCAGTAAATCTAGGATGGGGCCCCCATCAGTGCTTCATCCACAGTGGTTTTCTGGGAGGAGGCTAGATCTGTCACAGGAAAAATAAGAAGATGGGGCCCCCTTGGCTCCCAGCATACCCTGCGGTTGCTCCCCTGTTTCTGTTTATCAGAGTGGTTACCTTTGGGTTGCTCTCTTGAAAGGAATGATAATCCTCAGATGAACAAATCTGTTAATAGTTGATCAGTTTAAAGAAGTCTCCAAAACATCTGTTTATGTCTGTCCATAGTTCTGGTTTTGAAAAATAATACTGGTTTCAAACAGGACACGGTTGGACGATGTTGCAAACATAAATTTCCACTTTTCTATCTCAAGTCGGGGATCAGAGACTAAAAATGTAGAAAAGTAACATTACAAGTATGAGAGTAGATGGCGTCTAGTTACAGATAAATCCTGTCTCCGGCACACTCCATGGCAGTATCAGTAGGATACTCTATCAGGTTTTACATCCACCCTATGGCAATCTCAGTTGGCTTCTCTATCAGGTATTAAATCCTCTCTGTGTTTATTACTGGGGTTTTTCCTTCTTCCCTCCCCTTCCACTGCTCTTGTTTGTTTTCATGCTAATGGAACAGACTAATTATTCCCTTTGGTCTTTGATCACACACGGTAACACACATACATAGAGAACCTTATAGTGACAGGCTGTCCTGGTTATTTAGACATCAGTTCCAAATCTAAACTTTTATACTCAGAAGAAAATATACAAATATATCTCAGAACTTGAAACTTGAGACAGAATAAGGAAACAATCTAGAACAGTCACCCCTTTCCATCTAAACCAGCGATTTGACCCCAATCTTTTGAATAAAGACAATTACAAAGCAGAGGAAGTTTCACTGCATTTTATGCTGCACTTTCTTTTTTGCTCTTCTACACACTGTATGACGTTACACTGTATGATGTTACACTGAATGTTTTGTGGGTACTTTTTGTGTGCATTGTGGGTACTTTTGTGGCCTGGAAATAATTTTATTTTTATTGAATGACAGGTTTCAATTATTTATTAATGCAGAGTTTGGGCCTAGTGAATTACCAGTGGCACCAAAATTCAACCAAATTATTTATGTGGATAATCTATTGGATAATCTATTGTGCCAGTCTGTAGAGAGTCAGCCAAGCAAAAAAACCTCATCACCATTAGATTGATCTTCACTCCCTTTAGCCAAGATCTTTTAACCAGCTGCCAATTGTTTATATGTATAACGTTTTATATCTATGACTTTTGCAGACTACCCTCCCTTATTATACTGTAGTTGTAAAGACATTGAATCAGTACAATCAGTATAAATGTTCCATCTATTTTTGTTTTTAATTCACCCTTTGTTCCTCTTGGCTACAGTGAATTCCCCGGAGCTTCTACTAATGATCACACCTCAATGTAGCTCTGTGCTATAAACTCCCTGCTCATCCTTCAGTTCACTGCTTGTCAGAATGGCTGCAGATGATTCCTAATTTTTGTCCATCCCCAATTATGTTTTCCTTTTTTTGTAGATATCATCGCCATTCTTTGATTTTTCATTGGGACAAGCTGTAGAGAAGAGGGTTATAGTAAAAGGGTTACATTAATGGCTGATTGTGCCAAAATATTGAACAGTGTTTACCAACCCCCCTCCCTAACCATCTATAGGCACAGACCAGTCACTTTCCACTGTATCCTAGTAATCCCAATGTTATCGTATTCCTTACCACAACCAATCCAAGTTCCCCAATTTTGCGTAGGTGGCCATCTTTACTATTTAGTTCAAATTTCTCTCTGCTGTTTCATACATATTACTTGTTGGTTGTAACAGTGTAACTTCTACCAGTTATACTATATCTCTCTTCGCCACCGACTGCCCCAATGAAAAACTTGCGATACCTTTAACTTTATCTTTTTTTTCCATGAAAGAAAGACAACTATGTGTTACCTGCCATTCTACAATGAACCCAGCAGTGGAGAGGGAGAATTTATCCGAAATCGCTCCTCCACTGTTCCTCTGACAGCTCCTGATGCTCCTTCACAGTGTAAGCGAATTTGCAAACATAGGAAGAGCGGGTCGGGACCTGTCATGGTAGATGTGTGTACCTCTGTCTGATCGAGGGGTATGTGTTTTTGTGTTTATGACCATAAAGCTGTTATGATCACAATGACCCTGAAACCTTGAAATGTCCACATTTGAGGACTTAAGCCATTATAATCAATGGGAAAAAGTGGCCAAAATATTCGCTGATAACATGAAGACAATTCAACGGATTGTTAGCGCATTCAGCACTTCTCCTATGTGTCCCGTGCGGCTGTTCCAGTAGGAGATACAGTCCAAAAAAGTAGAACAATAAAAGGAAAGAAGAAAAAGCCATAAGAACATGAACTTGGCTCTTCAAGCCAAATATAATCAGAATAGATTATGGAACTTAAATGTCCTCTATCATTAACATTGCAAGATTAGTGCGTTTTAAAACATGCAGCACAGACACACACATTCCCTTCTAAAATGCAGCCTTTCAAGCCAACTTTCCCTTTCTAGTCTAACTTGTTACTGCTAGCAATACCTGACCACCGGGCCTTTCTGTTGTTTATAGGATTTGTTTAGTTGATGCACATTAACAGGGCTAAACCCCACTATGTCCAAAATGTGTGCAATGCAATCCATTTTTATGGATTGAATCAGCATTGCGCATTACATGGTAATCGCTGTGTGCATACCCCACTACCTGTGCTGTACGGTGCTGCATTCCCCTGCCATTTGACAACCCATTTGATCACCATAGTTGGTGCATTGTCAGTTAGTAGGATTTTACTAAAAACCGGGATCGCATGCGCAAGTCCACGAGATTGCACATCCTACCGCTCCAAAATTGCGTTCTGATTTTATTTGTGGTAGGAGGCTTGATGAGTGGGGCCATGCCCTAAGAGGTGGAACAACACCTGTGCTGTTAACCTGCAGCAACCAATTATTTCTTATCAAATGTTTTCTAACCAGTAAAAAATATATTATCTGATTAGTTTTTTAAACATTACAGGGCAAATATTCCTATTGACCTACCTCCTATTAATCGTATTAAAAAATATAGGCATAGAAAGGGATATTTCACAAGCATTGGGCACCAGATCACATGATCATCTGCTCCAGACACTGGTTATGTGACTGTCACCAACTGTCATCTTGGCAGTTGAGATTTGGTGTTTTTGGTGGTGGATTGCTCAGATTTGCTCTTGAGAGATTTTGCGATTTGGTGATTTATTGCGATTTGGAAAGCTATTAAAGAAGACAAAAAGAAGAAAAAAACGACAGAAAACGAGTAACATCTCGACTGAGAAGAAGTCGACAAAGAGTAACACCTTGACCAAGAAGAAGTCGACAAAGAGTAACACCTCGACTGAGAGGAAGTCGACAAAGAGTAACATCTCGACTGAGAAGAAGTCGACAAAGAGTAACACCTCAACTGAGAAAAAGACGACAAAGAGTAACATCTCGACCAAGAAGAAGTCGACAAAGAGTAACACCTCGACCGAGAGTAAGTCGACAAAGAGTAACATCTCGACTGAGAAGAAGTCGACAAAGAGTAACATCTCGACTGAGAAGAAGAAGACAAAGAGTAACACCTCGACCAAGAAGAAGTCGACAAAGAGTAACACCTTGACCGAGAGGAAGTCGACAAAGAGTAACATCTCGACTGAGTAGTAGTCGACAAAGAGTAACATCTAGACTGAGAGGAAGAAGTCGACAAAGAGTAACATCTCGACTGAGAGGAAGAAGTCGACAAAGAGTAACATCTCGACTGAGAAGAAGTCGACAAAGAGTAACACCTCGACCAAGAAGAAGTCGACAAAGAGTAACACCTCGACCGAGAGGAAGTCGACAAAGAGTAACACCTCGACTGAGAAGAAGTCGACAAACAGTAACATCTCGACTGAGAGGAAGAAGTCGACAAAGAGTAACATCTCGACTGAGAGGAAGTCGGCAAAGAGTAACAGCTTGACTGAGATGAAGTCGACAAAGAGTAACATCTCGACTGAGAAGAAGTCGACAAAGAGTAACATCTCGACTGAGAAGAAGAAGTCGACAAAGAGTAACATCTCGACTAAGAGGAAGTCGACAAAGAGTAACACCTTGACTGAGAGGAAGTCGACAAAGAGTAACATCTCGACTGAGAAGAAGTCGACAAAGAGTAACATCTCGACTGAGAAGAAGTCGACAAAGAGTAACATCTCGACTGAGAAGAAGTCGACAAAGAAGTAACATCTGACTGAAAAAAAGCACAAAGAGTAACATCTCGACTGAGAGGAAGTCGACAAAGAGTAACACCTTGACTGAGAGGAAGTCGACAAAGAGTAACACTCGACTGAGAGGAAGCACAAGAGTAACACTCGACTGGAGAAGTCGACAAAGAGTAACATCTCGACTGAGAAGAAGTCGACAAAGAGTAACACCTCAACTGAGAAAAAGACGACAAAGAGTAACATCTCGACCAAGAAGATCGACAAAGATAACACCTCGACCGAGAGTAAGTCGACAAAGAGTAACATCTCGACTGAGAAGAGTCGACAGAGTAACATCTCGACTGAGAAGAAGAACAAGAGTAACACCTCGACCAAGAAGAAGTCGCAAAGAGTAACACCTTGACCGAGAGGAAGTCGACAAAGAGTAACATCTCACTGAGTAGTAGTCGACAAAGAGTAACATCTCGACTGAGAGGAAGAAGTCGACAAAGTAAACTCTCGACTGAGAAGAAGTCGACAAAGAGTAACACCTCGACCAGAGAAAGTCGACAAAGAGTAACACCTCGACCAAGAAGAGTCGACAAAGAGTACACCTCGACTGAGAGAAGTCGACAAAGAGTAACATCTCGACTGAGAGAAGAAGTCGACAAAGAGTAACATCTCGACTGAGAGGAAGTCGGCAAAGAGTAACAGCTTGACTGAGATGAAGTCGACAAAGAGTAACATCTCACGGAAGAAGTCGAAAGATTAACATCCGACTGAGAAAGAAGTCGACAAAGATTAACATCTCGACTAAAGGAAGTCGACAAAGAGTAACACCTTGACTGAGATGAAGTCGACAAAGAGTACATCTCGACTGAGAAGAAGTCGCACAGAGTAACATCTCGACTGAGAAGAAGTCGACAAAGAAACCCGACTGAGAAGAAAATCGACAGAGTAACATCTCGACTGAGAGAAGTCGACAAAGAGTAACACCTTGACTGAGAGGAAGTCGACAAAGAGTAACATCTCGACTGAGAGGAAGTCGACAAAGAGTAACATCTCGACTGAGAAGAAGTCGACAAAGAGTAACATCTCGACTGAGAAGAAGAAGTCGACAAAGTGTAACATCTCGACTGAGAAAAAGTCGAAAAAGAGTAACATCTCGACTGAGAGGAAGTGACAAAGGTAACACCTCGACCGAGAAGAAGTCGACAAAGAGTAACATCTCGACTGAGAAGAAGTCGACAAAGAGTAACATCTCAACTGAGAAGAAGTCGACAAAGAGTAACATCTCGACTAAGAAAAAGACAACAAAGAGTAACACCTCAACTAAGGAGAATTAGAGGAGAGGGCCATGGAGAGATGACCCTGCAAGAGACATCTGGAGAGAGAAGATGAGGATGGTAATGACTATTTAGACATTTCATTTCTCACAGCTCTGTCCCACCTGTAGTAAAACTAAATGATGTCAATCCTGTGCTCTGGTAGCTCCCCCTTCCTGTGGTGGTAGTTTTCTATTAAACTGACTATTGTAGATGGGTCACATCTACAATATAGCAAATTTTAGGACAGGGTTTGTTTTGAATATTAAAGAAAAACTGTACTCTGAGGTGAATACATGCCTTTAATCTAGTACTAGAGTGAAATCAAGAAAAAACAACTCTCAAAACTGCACACAGCATACTAACTGTCAAAACTCTGTCACCATGCCAGCTACAGCAGGAGAGTTTATAATAATAATGGACTTGATTTAAAGCTGATAGGGACAGATCAACACAAAAATGGTACAGTGGGAAGAATTATACTTTCCAGTATATGCCCTTTAAGGTTAGTGGAAACCCCTAGGCCTAAACCCATCAAATTGGGTCCTAGACAGAGCTGCCATATGGGACTCCTTTACAGTTTTACACTGGACTATTGGGGCCCACCAGGGAATCAAAGGATGAGTTTAGGATCCCACCGAAATATTTTATATCTTTATTATTACTTATTTACATATTTATATTACTCCTACTGACTCCTATTATTTAGTAAAATGCATTTACCATCCCTTTGGCTCTGTATTTAAATTTTAGCAGTTTTCTTAATTATCTCGGCCGAATGGGCTGTGGGCCCACCAGGGGATTCCCCCGTAACACTATGGGCCAGTCCAACACCGCTCCTTTGTTTTGTAATCTTGTATTGTATTGGCTGGTAAGTTCTACCGTGACTATAAAAATATAAGGTGGTCCGGTGAACCTTATTCTGCAAAATTTTTCACCAATCACAAATGGAATTGCTGGGACCAAGGGAAAAGAAGAACAAGGTGCAATCCTTAAAAGGACGCTAGCTGAGTAAAATAGAGGTTGATGACGCGTTTTATCTTTTAGCACACCAGGAGAGCTGTTAGTGGTCCTGCACCTAAGAAGACCATCTAATGGCAGGCGGAATCAAACGGATACTACTATCAATGAGAAAGTCTAGGCCTACGAAGGAGAATTAAAATAATGCACAAGATGCCTGTGCAAACCACACAAAAGGTTTCCGGGTGCCACCACAGTTGTCCTTTTGGAAGGGCTCTATTGTCCATGGCCTACAAAATGTTTTTTAGGCTGTGGATGTACTCTCCTTTCAGCAGAGTTGCTCAATTAATCAACATGTCCAAATGTTGCTATGTTCGCAATTTAAATTGCTCCATGACATTGAGTGGGTCACATGATGTACCAAAGCCTTAACTACTGGAGTTCCTTAAACTCTTTCCTAGGGAAGATATTAAAATTTTTTTTGTTGATGGGATATTTTTGGCAATAAAGGGAGGTGTGCGAGACTAAAAGAATAGTCAAACTAAAAATAATCGGAATTGAGAAGGGTGCCTGGAGGTTGACTGGTGTTAAATGCACAGGTTGTGGAATGACAAGTATGCAGGAACGTCTAAATTGATATCCAGAGGGGGGAAAAGGGCATGCGAAGCGAGGCGTGTTGCCGTGTTGAAGGGTGGATGAGTGGATAATAACGGGTGGGGGGTATCAAAAAAAATAAGGTAATAATTGGGCCATGGACCGATGGAACTCTTGGTGGGTGGTCAGTTTATGTTCCCTGGGGAATCAGTTCCATATCACTAAAAAAAGGACGGCGCGTGGATCAGGATCCTTTAAGGTTGGAAGAAGAAGAAGGAGTTCATCTTAACGGGGGTAAGTAAAGAAACAAGAAGTTGAAGACAAGGTAATGGGGAAACTGTCTTCCCGCATATCTGGGTAACGGGCAAGTGCATTTAAATGATCTTTAGAAGTGGGGCTAGCTTATTTCTAAAACTCATCATATGAGGATTGATAGTATTTTGACATCAATATAGCGGGGGCAGTTCTAGGTTGATCCAGGGGATAACCTTCCGATTGAGCCATTTTATAAAAACGCGAAAAGATAATATAGGGGTATGAAAGTTTTAGGCTGAGAAGTGGATGACCTTTGTCTTTAAGGTGTTGGCAAGGGATCCGCATTTAGCTAAAAGTAGGGGATATGGTCTAATGGTCGGACGGTGGCTGTTGTTGAGAAAAGCTACGTCATATTCATGAATAATGTTTAAATACGACGAGCGACTCCGGTGGTTTAAGTGCCGCTTTTGGTGTATAAAAGAGCCCTATAGAATAAATTGGGTGTTGTAGATCCAGGCGTGCTTAGGTGTCTGATGAATGGCTCCGCGCCACGAGGCTGGAAACACGTCCTTAGCCATGCTAGGACGCATAGTGGGGCAGGGGGTGCATGCAAAGGAGCGGCGGAAATCGGAAGGGAGGCGTAATTTCAGAGATGAAGAGCATCGGAGAATCGAGTGTTGCGGGTAAAAGACTTATTTTTCGTGTGCTCCTGACGTGTTTATTGAAAAGACTACCACGCGATATAGAAGAGGGAGTAGAAGCACTGGAAAATAATACTGGCGTATAGTAGAAAAAATTTAGATGCACTAATGGATAAATTGTCTTACGTGCAAGGAAAATTAGTAGAAAACACAAATAATACTAAAAGCCTTACGATAAAACTGTAAAGATACACTAAATAAACTGCTTACGTGGAAGAGAGAAGTTGTATCCTATGAACTTGAAGAACCTTGGGTTTATATCCAAGAAAAACTTTAACCACGCCGGTTCTGTGCACATTGGGGAATGGGTCGGGGTCCACTGTTGTTGGTGGTAGGGGGAGTTTTTTCGGATGCCATTTTGCTATGTGAAGTGAAACTGAGAGGTAACAGGAGCTGTGCCCTACACTTTCGTTCTCAATGAACCCACAGGAGGCCAATGGAGAGAAGGAGGAAAAGAAACTGTACCCGCAGAGGAAGAGGTCGGTCGGGAGGGGGTCGATCGCTGGCCCCGCGGCACGAAGTAAGTCTGACGAGTTCCACGGAAGAACCGTTTGGGTCGTCATATGCAAAAAGTCAAGGGGGGACCGATCTAGAATCGTGCGCATAGACTACAATGTCCTGAGAAAACATGGAAGGGTCCAATGTATTCGAAAGGGTGGCGATAACATCTTTAATATTAAGCTAATTATGGGGCCTGGTGGTGTAAACCGTTTGCAAAACCTAGGCTATTTACAGTATCACACCATTGTTACATATAAAAATAGCACAGTGGTAGAACGACTGATCACGTGTACATTGCTTGCTGCTCAGTAAACCACCATATGTTGATTATTATTCTTTCAAACATACGCTGTATGTACATTTTTTCTGATTGTATCTACAGCTTTATTGCGCTTTTTAATTTCTCACTTTGCTTACCTCTTCTTTTGCTTTTCTATCCTAGGAGGTCTTCTCCTAGTAGGCCTTTTGTAGGCAGAAGTCATTAATTTTGGGCCTGTTGGGTTCAGATTTGCATGCGTAGGGCAACCTTAGTTTTGTAGTTCCGGGCCTCTAACTCGGTGTCGAGGAAGGCTCAATCATTTGGGTCTTGGGGTCCAGCGGGGTAAGCTCGTATTTTAGTAGCCCGAGGGTTCCGGAGAGAGGACTGCCCGCACACCAAACGTGCAGATCCTTTGATAAATTGGTCACAAATAGGTGGCAACATTAAACGTAGATTTTTCATCATAACTGTGACACACTTTTACATTGAGTAAATCTCCGATACTTATAGATGTGGAAGCCGCTCTGACGTTGCAAACTAGTTCCAAAACAAACGATTTATGTCTTTGAATTCAGGTTGGGTTAACAAGATAAATATAGAAATTAAATGTGCATTGTTAATGTAATTTAAAAAAAGATGGAGAGAAGAATATGACGATAACATCCGGTGTAAGACAAAAAATTACTTGGTGTAAATATATATGTGCCTAGTTGACGCCCCTTTAGCTATGGCCACAACAATAAGTAATGTTACGCTTTGAGGCATGGGGATACCGGGACCCTCCCAGCTGAAACAAATTTATTCGTCGCACTTTTGAGAGGTTGAAAACCTTTCATCCTCTGCTACCGATTCGAGTTTGTGGCTGCTCTTTGTGGTGTTACTAAGAAAGGAAGAAGAGAGAAAAAAGAGGTCCTTGTTTCCCGCTAATAGAAGGACGTCTTAGTCGGAAAATCTTGGTAGAGTGCAAGGTCACGGACGTATAATATCGGAAGTATAAAACACTTGCATATGAATATAAGGGTGAACCGCCCCCCGAGACCTGAAAAGTACTTACGGCTCACATTATGTGTATCGCCTCATCTCTGCCGGGGTGCATGAGTACGCGAATACGGAGGCGATTCAGTCGTGTTGAGCTTGGTCCAGCGCATGAAGCAGCTGTGGCATAAGGGCGGTTTGGCCGCCTTCATGACTGCTTCCATGGGTTCTCAGAAATAGGCAGAAGATGTGCAATGGCTGAAGGCATGTTTTGGGGGGGAGTGTAGAAAGTGTTGTGGGATAGGCCCCAAAGTAAAGAAAAATGATCTGTTGGGGAGTGATATTATTGACATGTTTTACGTTGTGAAGTATTCGAGGTTCCTAAGTCTCCAATAAATTAGGTGCGTCTCTAGGTTCTTATGTTTAACATTGGGGTGCAAATTGCTGATCTAGTGCAACAGCAGATCAAAAACGACGAAGTAGCGGGGCCTGTCCTGCCCCCTAGAAGTGAAGCAAGGGATCAGTGATAATAAGTAGACAAAAGGAAGTCCGCCGTGGCTCTATCGGGAAACAACAGTACAAGACAGATTTCATATGTAGCAAATTAGTAAAAGTTGTAAAAGACATAACCCGCACGCCATGCTAAGCACCGTATCTTAGAACTATTTATTAAAAACTTAAATAATCATCTCTTTAGCTGTGGTTATATTGTATAATGGAGGGGGGATGTGCCACCTGTAAATCAGCAGGGAAAAAGATAGGAATTGCAAAGGGGTTGAAATGTGAAATGTCCTGGGAAATGTAGAGGTATTGGCGAGAATTACCAAAGGGGGAAAAAAAATTGCCAACTCAAGCTTTGTGTCCTCTTTATGCTTTGTGCATTGGCGCTAACCACAAGGAAACATAGAATACAACATTCATAAAGTAAAATAGATTCTTCTGAAGTTTATGATTGTGGCCTTGTGGAAGCACATTGTACATGGTAAGTATTTGTTATTACTCAAATACGCGGGAGCCAGGGGGGATGACAAAGTCGCACTTCAAGAAGCCAAACATGACCCAGGATCATGTCGTTATGTGAGCATAGCAGACCATGGAAATTATAACCCATCTCCCTGCTTTTTTTTTTGGTTTCGGCCTCTCACGGTTTTCGCCGACCCTGTAAGTTACGACGATTGATCAAGAAGTCCTGAAATTTTCGTACAGGCACCGTGTGAGTCGTGTGTTCCTGATTGGTGTTGATGAGCTTAAAGATAAATCATAGGGTTGGAAACGGGGGGGCAGTCCTCTTATGGGGAACTTGCCCGGATCCCATCACCTGGTCAGTGAACTCCGTAATAGCAGGCCGTTTCAGCACCGGGCACGGGAATCTGAGTGTTTATGAACTCATTGTATGTCTAACTGTATATTAAACAGGTGAAAGCAAAAAGTTTGTCGGAGAAGAAATATTTTGTTGATGTTTATGGAAGGTCAAAGATCTCAAGACTTTTACCGAAGAGCGAGATTTGCCAACAACTTTGATTCTAATGGGGGCCAGGGCACACATGTTAAATCTTAAACCTGTGTTCTGTGTTGGTGAATGGGGTTGTATGAGTAGAAGTTACCCAGAATTTATGAAGTGGCAACGTAGCACTAAAAGTGGTGAAATATAAAATGGCGAGCAAGTAACAAAAAAATGTCATTTAAAATAAAAATTGGTTAGAAAAAATATTTTCCAGGCTAACAGGGGAGACCAAAAAAATTGGAGTGAGTCCGTGGTGGTTGCCTCGCGTGGAGAGTTACAACCGGTAAGCAGTCAAGGGGGAAAAGGGGGAGGAGGAAGACAACGCTTGGGGTTAAAAAACCCGTGATATTAGGCACATTAAGAATCTGATTGGATATTCTGCCACAGGCGGCTGTAGCTACCAGATGGGTGGTGCAAGGGATGGGCGAGAAACTGAAAATGCAAACCAGGAAGTCCCTTGGGCCTAGAAGGGGCGCCCATTGTTTGGGTGCTACGTGGTGCCAAAACCTACCAGTCCGTTATTTGCCAAAACTAAGTTGTGTGGGGTGCTGGGGAGCGCAGATGGTCTGTCTACGCAAGAATCAGTTGTTTAACGTCGAGTTTGGTCTAACATGTGCCGAACAGAGAAGCATTTAACAGGCAGTCCTTGCTGATTGTATCAGGTGACAGTTTCAACCAACCAGGGTTTATGGTGATTGTCTGCACTGCCCAGCATTTAACCCAGATCTTTTGTTCCAACTACTATTAACCAAAAGGGCGGAATGGTTCGAAATAAGGCAAAGGCATTGTGGAACCAATGAGGTTATATTGGTTGTTGAACAGGTGACCGATTTGTGTTTGGCGTCAGTTTTTTGGATGGGGGGTGCCCGCGTGAAAAGGCCCACATGTTTGCAAAAAGTCAGGCCCATAAGTGCCTGTGCGCCACCGCTCTATTCAGTCCCATGTGCACGGTACAAAATGCAAGATGTTTGATGTAACAGGAAAAAAGAATGCAAGCGGCGGGGGAGTGGCCGCGAAAGGGGTTAGTATAATTTACCGTGGGGTTGCAGCAATCCGACCACTGGTAGGAACTCGCATAATCTCCAACCGACCAAAAGCTTCGCGGTTTACTAGGAGTATACTACGTATGGGTATGAAGGTTGGCAGTTGGGCATTGGCAAACTACTATGTCTTTTCATCCAATTGTTTAAATTTTTTTTTGTCGCGATACAACGCCACTGAACCGGACTTATAACATGGAAGGCCAATATCAAAAGGCATGGTTTGTCTGTTAACAATCAATATGGGCAGGGGGCAAGAATAACTGACTTCCTGTTTGCAGGAACCCCTAGGGTAAGAGAACCGTTATGGTCATTGCCCATTGACACGGGCCGGCCCTGGTTTAAGTTGCAGATAAGGGGGTTGCTCAGTAGAGATCTGAGCCTGCTTTGACCCATCCACTGCAATGGCCATCCTATTAGAAGTACTGTTAGTTGGGGAAGAACGAGTCGACCATGGATGTGGTTAATCCTGTGTGAAGAACGAAGGGACGGTGTAGGAACACTGAAAAATGAATCCCGCTCACAAGTCAACAGCAGGAGAGAGGCAGCAGTAGGGTAAATGAAATTCAACTTGAGGTTTTCACGAATGGTGAAAGAATATTGTAGAATAAAAACATCGCGGAAGGGCAATTAGGCACGGCGCTAACTGTTAACAGAATTAATTAAGGTATTGAGGTGGTGAAACGTGAGGGTGGCATAGGCTGGGCCTGGTAGACCGGCCCCGGCACTGTCCATGAGAATACCGGTTACCATGGACGAGATTCTCTATTAGTGCTGTTATGGCATATAAAAACCTATGATTAAGGTCAAAAGTTATGTAGGGTGTAAGAACATTCCATAGACTGACCGCATAACGCACACCAGGAGTTTAGGAGCTTTTATATCTTAAAATGGGAGAACTATAAACTAAAAAATAAAGAGTAATGTGCATGTGATGGTATCCATAAATCATAACAATTCACAAAGCCCAAGGTTACCTTATGTCGAAGCAAGCGGTGAGAATTGTCCACCAGTGCTTGCTCTGGGGACTTCACGGAGTTTACGGTAAGTGTGCTTCTTCCAAACTCAAATATTTTAAAGAATCCTGATGTTGCCTTTAATGCGGTACCCCGCAGCAGAAATGGTGTGATGGTAAGTAAGTACATTTCTTATCATTCTTTATGTACTTATTGCAATGTTTGCATAGGGGGGGTTGTTTTATCCACAACAAATGTTATCTGTAAAAGAACCCTATATAAACCATCTGGGGTGATATGTTTCAACCCAACTACAAAGGGATACTACTAATTTTATAAAACAATGAGGCTGTTCAAGTAATATGCCATGGTGGCCTGGAATTGGCAACGGAATGTAAAAGACTCTATAGAAAAATTATCAACCCAGTCCAGAGAACTAACTGGTTATAAAATTGTGCACAGTGGGGGGAGACACAAATCCGTAAATAAGCGGGACCCCTTAAGCCCCAAAAGGAACCGCTTTTGTCGAGTGGCCCCCCAAAATTTGAGGTGGAGGGGAAATACCCGGGAAGATCCCACCCCAAACCTCGGCCATTCCTCCCCCGAAAACAGAGCGCAAAAGAGTACGTGAGTGGGTGCTGGGAGGGGGCTTGCTGGGAATGGTGTCTGGCGGGTGTGAGAGTGCACAGGGGGTACACGCGGGAAAAAGGGAAAAGAAGGGGGGAAAAAAAGGGGGGGGGAAAGGAAAAAAAAGGAAAGGAGGGGGGGGGGGGGGGGGGGGGGGGAGGTAAAAACAGGGAGGAGGGGGGGGGAGGGGGAGGTCGGGGCAGAAGGTGGGGGAGGTTGAAGGGGGCTTGTGGGCGGTAAAACCAACCAACTCCGGGCGGCACGTTGTAATAGTGGGTGAGGTGGGTGTGCGAGGCTGGTGGGCGAAGGTAACCACCGGGCGCTGCAGCCTGTGCTGATCGGGGAGGTGTTGGTGGTGGCAAATATGTGCTCTGGGCGCAGCCCACCCCTGCTGAATGGACCATGGGCGGAAGCGGGTGCGGAAAAAGACGGGAAAAATAAACCTTGTTGCGGCAGGCATAAACATCGGGGAAGCCCCAAAAGGAAAAAGGGAAGAAGAAAAAAGAAAGTGGCCACGGGCGGCCCGGCATAAAAGTCATACTCCGTTTTAAAAGGAGGAGGGGGTTCGAAACACCAGCCTTTAATGTGGCGGAAGGGTTAAAAGAAAAAAAACGACGAGATTAACGAATGCGCCGAAATTAATTAATCGAATATACAAGTGATGCGTCGTAAACTGATGCTGATGAGTTAAGCAAAAAGGCAATTAACAAATTTTCGCTGGCCGTGAATTCGTGCATTTTAGTAGAAATCGCGTTCATTAGACCCATTGGATTTTTGATTTGTTTATTTGAATTTAGTAATTAAGGCATAAAAAAATGGGAGGTGGAAACGATAAACTGGGGCGCGAAAAACGGAGTAATAACCGCTCAATTTATACGAGTATAGCGCGCAAACGGTTGAGGTGTAAGGTAAGGGGAAAAAAGCAGTCTGGTAATATGAATGAATGGGGGAGTGGTCTAATCCATGTGCCCAATAAGGGAAGGGGGCCCTGGGACTGCGAGGGCTTCTTCTGGGCCGGGATGCGTGTGTTCAGGTGGGCAGTACTCATTTTTCCCTCTGCCGAGTAACTCAGCAATTCATGGGAAACATGGCCAATGGGAAAGTAGTGGTGACGCGATCAAGTGCAATGCGGAAATATCAAAAGCGGTAGATCCCACAATGTGGCGCTTCGCGAAGATAATACAATGCTGGGCATGAATGCAAGAACGCATAGGGGGGGAGTAGGGTTGTGCATGGGTGATCAACGGTATAAAAAGGGGTGTGTTGTGGTCTTTAAGTGAGGGGGAGGGGAAGCACACATTGTGTTCTAATAAAGGGATATGAATATGGAAAAACTGCGAAAAAAAATAAGCCTATGTCGAACGTGCCATAAAAACCTGATATGAGGAAGGATAGGTTTAGGAAGCGAGTGTATTGGAAGAACTTCCGATTTTAAAGGGCAATGGGTCCACAAGAAGGCCCTTTTGTAAAAAAAGAATTCTGGTGGAGTAGGTTCATGGGCGTCGTCCCTGCTGCGGGGCCGTCGACCGAGAAGGGAGAGGAAAAAAAGGGGGAAGGGAGCCCAAGACGCGTCGTCGGGCACAGTTTTAAATGATGAAAAAAAAATACAATAATCGGCAAAATAACACAAATACTTTACAAACTGCGGGGGAAAGGGGGGGGAGGTTCTTCAGGCGGCTCGCGTTCAAAAAAAGGACGTGGCCCAACGCTTGCAAATGGGTGAACTTACAAGCGAGGGTGTCCAGGACCGTCAGTACACGGTCGGACCGGGAAAAAATTAGATCAGTAAGAGAAGGAAGGAAAGGGGGAAATGAGTGTACGTGAATAAAAAGATGTAAAGGCGAGCGAACAAGAAATACATGGAGTCTAACGGGTGTTGTTGGCATGTAAGTCGAGGGACAGAAGCGGCGGGTGTGGTGAAACAAAGGCGAGTGGATAATAGGGGAGTTGTTGTGGCTTAGGATGTGATGTACAATGACTTAAGCGCGATTCGGGTGTGGACGGTTGAGGCCCTATACTCGTAAATGGGATTTTGAGTTAGGGTGACGGCTTCAGTGCGCATGTCAATTTTTGTTTACATTATAAAAAACATTATAGGACACAGACAGGCTGTCTTCTGCCTTTACTTTTTGGGACTTTGAAAAGCAATTGCAGGGCAGCCATATAGGAGCAGGGATGTAAGCAAGGATTTTCAACAGTACACAGTGGGGAAGTAGTGGGTTAAAATGTAGTTTTGGGGGGTGGACATGCCCTTTTAAGGATGACTGGCTCAATACAACTGTGAACAATTGTGTCTTAACCCCTTTTAATGCCAGCAGAATTTGCCTTTTCTCAAATTTCCTTGTTTTTGGCATTTTTTTGTAGGAAAGTATAGGTAACCCTCTGTTCCTGAAACTAAACACACATTGTAGATCTGGGTATTCAGTAGATCAACACACACAGATATACCATGACCTGGATGAACGAGAATTGGTGGGAAAATCTGTTACCACAGCATTAGCAGCATTTTTTGCGCCCCCCCTCTGGCTTCTCAAGTAACAGGAGGTAGGGGTTTAGTTATTTTAAAATATAAGTGACAATAACCCAGGGTATTAATTACATCTCTTTATACAAACCGGTTACCTTTACTACTATGTGATCATGTTAGTTCCAAGCAGAATTGCGTATAACCTATAGGTTACTCATCTGCCATGCGGCTCCTGGGAAAATGGATGTCCCACCCCTAATGGCAGCACTGAATTACAGTCAGCTTAGTAGAATGGTAAAGCTCAAAAGTAGAACCGCTATTTGACACATTTATGTTCACATATAATACAACGTTATATAATTACAAGGTGTTAAATATTACATCTCCTTACCTGGACAGAGCTCCTCTCCTCTGAAAGACGCATGAGACACAATTTCTCACATTATCCTGGGATATAACCCGCTGTAACTCTGATGAGGTATCATCACACTCAGATAATGGTCTAAGAACAATAAATACCAATATTGATACTGCACAGAATCACATTAATAACAATTAAACCATTCTCTCTTACTGCTCCCCACCGTTGGAACTCTCTCCCTCTCTCTCGCCTGGTGACATATATTAATACTTTCAAATCTAGACTGTTATCCTACCTTTCTGAGCACCAATACAACAAATGATTGTTATGCTGTGTCAAGCCACTTTGAACTCATCCTCCCCCACACTTGTATCTGTTTGTTGTCCCTCCCACTTAGATTGTAAGCTCTTCGGGGCAGGGATCTCATTCCTAATGTGTCGAGGCTTGTTGCACTTATATCAATTTATACATAATTCACATATTTGCTTTCTTAACCGATGTATGAAATTGTATTTAATTTTTATCTATCTGTATAAGGCTTGCACTTATCCCCTTGTTTGTATACTCTGTATTTTATAATGTACAGCGCTGAGTACCCAAGTGGCACTTTATAAATAAAATGATATATACAATTAATAACAACATTTTACACATTCCACCTGCTGACACAAATCTCTGTGGATTCTATCTCAGCTTCACTTGGCGTTTTGATGGCTAACTGTGGATGAGGTGCTGGGGAGGGAGTGGAGTTTTCTGGACATTTATTGGACCGTGTCATCCTCCATGAGACCAGTAAATTGATGATTTCTGTAAATATAAAAACACATTTGCTGTTTCCAGACTTAATGTAAATTTTTCAAGCTTATATGAAAAATTTACAATTTTGTAAATCTCTTTACATTTGTCTGGCCCACGGAAAGTTAGAAATTTTGAAAACAATCATAAGAGAATGCATGTCAATCTGCTTCCTGTAGTACTGTTCATGGCGTAACTAGGAATGACTAGCCCCCCAGTAAATCTAGGATGGGGCCCCCATCATGCTTCATCCACAGTGGTTTTCTGGGAGGAGCTAGATCTCACAGGAAAAATAAAGAAATGGGGCCCCTTGGCTCCCAGCATACCCTCGCGGTTGCTCCCCTGTTTCTGTTTATCAGAGTGGTTACCTTTGTTTGCTCTCTTGAAAGGAATGATAATCCTCAGATGAACAATCTGTTAATAGTTGATCAGTTTAAAGAAGTCTCCAAAACATCTGTTTATGTCTGTCCATAGTTCTGGTTTTGAAAAATAAACTGGTTTCAACAGGACACGGTTGGACGATGTTGCAAACATAAATTTCCACTTTCTATCTCAAGTCGGGGATCAGAGACTAAAAATGTAGAAAAGTAACATTACAAGTATGAGAGTAGATGGCGTCTAGTTACAGATAATCCTGTCTCCGGCACACTCCATGGCGTATCAGTAGGATACTCTATCAGGTTTTACATCCACCCTATGGCAATCTCAGTTGGCTTCTCTATCAGGTATTAAATCCTCTCTGTTTTTATTACTGGGGTTTTTCCTTCTTCCCTCCCCTTCCACTGCTCTTGTTTGTTTTCATGCTAATGGAACAGACTAATTATTCCCTTTGGTCTTTGATCACACACGGTAACCCACAACATAGAGAACCTTATAGTGGCTGTCCTGGTTATTTAGACATCAGTTCCAAATCTAAACTTTTATACTCAGAAAAATATACAAATATATCTCAGAACTTGAAACTTGAGACAGAATAAGGAAACAATCTAGAACAGTCACCCCTTTCCATCTAAACCAGCGATTTGACCCCAATCTTTTGAATAAAGACAATTACAAAGCAGAGGAAGTTTCACTGCATTTTATGCTGCACTTTCTTTTTCTTTGCTCTTCTACACACTGTATGACGTTACACTGTATGATGTTACACTGAATGTTTGTGGGTACTTTTTGTGTGCATTGTGGGTACTTTTGTGGCCTGGAAATAATTTTATTTTTATTGAATGACAGGTTTCAATTATTTATTAATGCAGAGTTTGGGCCTAGTGAATTACCAGTGGCACCAAATTCAACCAAATTATTTATGTGGATAATCTATTGGTAATCTATTGTGCCAGTCTGTAGAGAGTCAGCCAAGCAAAAAAACCTCATCACCATTAGATTGATCTTCACTCCCTTAGCCAAGATCTTTTAACCAGCTGCCAATTGTTTAATTTAAACTTTTTATATCTATGACTTTTGCAGACTACCCTCCCTTATTATACTGTAGTTGTAAGACATTGAATCAGTACAATCAGTATAAATGTTCCATCTATTTTTGTTTTTAATTCACCCTTTGTTCCTCTTGGCTACGTGAATTCCCCGGAGCTTCTACTAATGACACACCTCAATGTAGCTCTGTGCTATAACCTCCTGCTCATCCTTCAGTTCACTGCTTGTCAGAATGGCTGCAGATGATTCCTAATTTTTGTCCATCCCCTTATGTTTTCCTTTTTTTGTAATATCATCCTCCATTCTTTGATTTTTCATTGGGACAATCTGTAGAGAAGAGGGTTATAGTAAAAGGGTTACATTAATGGCTGATTGTGCCAAAATATTGAACAGTGTTTACCAACCCCCCCTCCCTAACCATCTATAGGCACAGACCAGTCACTTTCCACTGTATCCTAGTAATCCCAATGTTATCGTATTCCTTACCACAACCAATCCAAGTTCCCCAATTTTGCGTAGGTGGCCATCTTACTATTTAGTTCAAATTCTCTCTGCTGTTTCATACATATTACTTGTTGGTTGTAACAGTGTAACTTCTACCAGTTATACTATTCCTATCTCTCTCGCCACCGACTGCCCCAATGAAAAACTTGCGATCCCTTTAACTTTATCTTTTTTTTCCATGAAAGAAAGACAACTATGTGTTACCTGCCATTCTACAATGAACCCAGCAGTGGAGAGGGAGAATTTATCCGAAATCGCTCCTCCACTGTTCCTCTGACAGCTCCTGATCTCCTTCACAGTGTAAGCGATTTTGCAAACATAGGAGACGGGTCGGGACCTGTCATGGTAGATGTGTGTACCTCTGTCTGATCGAGGGGTATGTGTTTTTGTGTTATGACCATAAAGCTGTTATGATCACAATGACCCTGAACCTTGAAATGTCCACATTTGAGCCTTAAGCCATTATAATCATGGGAAAAGTGGCCAAAATATTCGCTGATAACATGAAGACAATTCAACGGATGTAGCGCATTCAGCACTTTCCTATGTGTCCCGTGCGGCTGTTCCAGTAGGAGATACAGTCCAAAAAAGTAGAACAATAAAAGGAAAGAAGAAAAAGCCAGTAAGAACATGAACTTGGCTCTTCAAGCCAAATATAATCAGAATAGATTATGGAACTTAAATGTCCTCTATCATTAACATTGCAAGATTAGTGCGTTTTAAAACATGCAGCAGACACAACACATTCCCTTCTAAAATGCAGCCTTTCAAGCCAACTTTCCTTCTAGTCTAACTTGTTACTGCTAGCAATACCTGACCACGGGCCTTTCTGTTGTTTATAGGATTTGTTTAGTTGATGCCATTAACAGGGCTAAACCCCACTATGTCCAAAATGTGTGCAATGCAATCCATTTTTATGGATTGAATCAGCATTGCGCATTACATGGTAATCGCTGTGTGCATACCCCACTACCTGTGCTGTACGGTGCTGCATTCCCCTGCCATTTGACAACCCATTTGATCACCATAGTTGGTGCATTGTCAGTTAGTAGGATTTTACTAAAAACACGGGATCGCATGCGCAAGTCCACGAATTGCACATCCTACCGCTCCAAAATTGCGTTCTGATTTTATTTGTGGTAGGAGGCTTGAGTGGGGCCATGCCCTAAGAGGTGGAACAACACCTGTGCTGTTAACCTGCAGCAACCAATTATTTCTTATCAAATGTTTTCTAACCAGTAAAAATATATTATCTGATTAGTTTTTTAAACATTACAGGGCAAATATTCCTATTGACCTACCTCCTATTAATCGTATTAAAAATATAGGCATAGAAAGGGATATTTCACAAGCATTGGGCACCAGATCACATGATCATCTGCTCCAGACCCTGGTTATGTGACTGTCACCAACTGTCATCTTGGCAGTTGAGTTTGGTGTTTTTGGTGGTGGATTGCTCAGATTTGCTCTTGAGAGATTTTGCGATTTGGTGATTTATTGCGATTTGGAAAGCTATTAAAGAAGACAAAAAGAAGAAGAAAACGACAGAAAACGAGTAACTCTCGACGATGAAGAAGTCGACAAAGAGTAACATCTCGACTGGAAGAAGTCGACAAAGAGTAACACCTCACTGAGAAAAGACGACAAAGAGTAACATCTCGACCAAGAAGTCGACAAAAGTAACACCTCACCGAGAGTAAGTCGACAAAGAGTAACATCTCGACTGAGAAGAAGTCGACAAAGAGAACATCTCGACTGAGAAGAGAAGACAAGAGTAACACCTCGACCAGAAAGAAGTCGACAAAGAGTAACACCCTTGACCGAAGAAGTCGACAAGAGTAACATCTCGACTGAGTAGTAGTCGACAAAGAGTAACATCTAGACTGAGAGAGAAGTCGACAAAGAGTAACATCTCGACTGAGAAAGAAGTCGCAAAGAGTAACACACCTCGACAAGAAGAAGTCGACAAAGAGTAACACCCTCGACCAAGAAGAAGTCGACAAAAGTAACCACCTCGACCGAGAGGAAGTCGACAAGAGTAACACCTCGACTGAGAAGAAGTCGACAAAGTAAACATCTCGACTGAGAGGAAGAAGTCACAAAGAGTAACATCTCGACTGAGAGGAAGTCGGCAAAGAGTAACAGCTTGACGTGATGATGAAGTCGACAAAAGTACATCTCGACTGAGAAGAAGTCGACAAAGAGTAACATCTCGACTGAGAAGAGAAGTCGACAAAGAGTAACATCTCGACTAGGAAGTCGACAAAGAGTAACACCTTGACTGAGAGAAGTCGACAAGAGTAACATCTCGACTGAGAAGAATTCGACAAAGAGTAACATCTCGACTGAGAAGAAGTCGACAAAGAGTAACATCTCGACTGAGAAGAAGTCGCAAGAGTAACATCTCGACTGAGAAAGTCGACAAGAGTACACCGACTGAGAGGAGTCGACAAAGAGTAACACCTTGACTGAGAGGAAGTCGACAAGAGTAACACTCGACTGAAAGAGTCGACAAAGGATAACATCTCGACTGAGGGAAGTCGACAAAGAGTAACATCTCGACTGAGAAGAAGTCGACAAAGAGTAACACCTCAACTGAGAAAAAGACGACAAAGAGTAAACATCTCGACCAGAAGTCGACAAAGAGTAACACCTCGACCGAGAGTAAGTCGCCAAAGAGTAACATCTCGACTGAGAAGAAGTCGACAAAGAGTAACATCTCGACTGAGAAGAAGAAGACAAAGAGTAACACCTCGACCAAGAGAAGTCGGCAAAGAGTAACACCTTGACCGAGAGGAAGTCGACAAAGAGTAACATCTCGACTGATTAGTAGTCGACAAAGAGTACATCTAGACTGAGAGGAAGAAGTCGACAAAGAGTAACATCTCGACTGAGAAGAAGTCGACAAAGAGTAACCCTCGACCAGAAAGAGTCGACAAAGAGTAACACCTCGACCAAGAAGAAGTCGACAAAGAGTACCACCTCGACTGAGAAGAAGTCGACAAAGAGTAACATCTCGACTGAGAGGAAGAAGTCGACAAAGAGTAACTCTCGACTGAGAGGAAGTCGGCAAAGAGTAACAGCTTGACTGAGATGAAGTCGACAAAGAGTAACATCTCGACTGAGAAGAAGTCGACAAAGAGTAACATCTCGACTGAGAAGAAGAAGTCGACAAAGAGTACATCTCGACTAAGAGAAGTCGACAAAGAGTACACCTTGACTGAAGATACGACAAAGAGTAACATCTCGACTGAGAAGAAGTCGACAAAGAGTAACATCTCGACTGAGAGAAGTCGACAAAGAGTACATCTCGACTGAGAAGAAGAAGTCGACAAAGAGTAACATCTCGACTGAGAGGAAGTCGACAAAGAGTAACACCTTGACTGAGAGGAAGTCGACAAAGAGTAACATCTCGACTGAGAGGAAGTCGACAAAGAGTAACATCTCGACTGAGAGAAGTCGACAAAGAGTAACATCTCGACTGAGAAGAAAGTGGACAAAGTGTAACATCTCGACTGAGAAAAAGTCGAAAAAGAGTAACATCTCGACTGAGAGGAAGTCGACAAAGAGTAACACCTCGACCGAGAAGAAGTCGACAAAGAGTAACATCTCGACTGAGAAGAAGTCGACAAAGAGTAACATCTCAACTGAGAAGAAGTCGACAAAGAGTAACATCTCGACTAAGAAAGACAACAAAGAGTACACCTAACTAAGGAGAATTAGAGGAGAGGGCCATGGAGAGATGACCCTGCAAGAGACATCTGGAGAGAGAAGATGAGGATGGTAAGTGACTATTTAGACATTTCATTTCTCACAGCTCTGTCCCACCTGTAGTAAACTAAATGATGTCAATCCTGTGCTCTAGTAGCTCCCCCTTCCTGTGGTGGTAGTTTTTCTATTAAACTACTATGTAGATGGGTCACATCTACAATATAGCAAATTTTAGGACAGGTTTGTTTTGAATATTAAAGAAAAACTGTACTCTGAGGTGAATACATGCCTTTAATTCTAGTACTAGAGTGAAATCAAGAAAAACAACTCTCAAAACTGCACACAGCATACTAACTGTCAAAACTCTGTCACCATGCCAGCTACAGCAGGAGAGTTTATAATAATAATGGACTTGATTTACAGCTGATAGGGACAGATCAACACAAAAATGGTACAGTGGGAAGAATTATACTTTCCAGTATATGCCCTTTAAGGTTAGTGGAAACCCCTAGGCCTAAACCCATCAAATTGGGTCCTAGACAGAGCTGCCATATGGGACTCCTTTACAGTTTTACACTGGACTATTGGGGCCCACCAGGGAATCAAAGGATGAGTTTAGGCCCACCGAAATATTTTATATCTTTATTATTACTTATTACATATTTAATTACTCCTACTGACTCCTATATTTAGTAAATGCATTTACCATCCCTTTGGCTCTGTATTTAAATTTTAGCAGTTTTCTTAATTATCTCGGCCGAATGGGCTGTGGGCCCACCAGGGGATTCCCCCGTAACACTATGGGCCAGTCCAACACCGCTCCTTTGTTTTGTAATCTTGTATTGTATTGGCTGTAGTACTGTAGCGGGGCCCCTGATGTTTACTGGGCCCTAGGCAGGTGCATTGTGGACTATCCTGCTCTGTTTAAGACTGTCTGCTGAAATCCTCCTCATTCCTCAGTGCCTAATCACCACAATATAGACTAAGTCTGAAAAACTCGCTTTCTAATCCTAATAATTTTGAAAACTTGCATAACCTTCAATTATTAAGATTAAAATGTGTCTTAATATGGGCTATTTATAATGCTATTTCTCCTTCATATAAAGGTGCTGCCGTGAAGAAGCTCTGTGTGGATGTAGAAAGACCTTTCCCGATGGACGTCCAGAATTACAGGTTTCACACCAAGCTGGGAGAAGGTGCGTATGGGAAGGTAATGCTTGCTTCTTTATTTTCCAGGGAGGAGTTTGTGGCATTAAAAATCCTGAAGAAGGAAGAAAATCTGGAGGAGGCCCACCTTATGGAGAGAGAGGCACGCGTTTTTGTTCCTTGTAGTCAGTGAATTCATTATTTCCTTTGCAGGGACATCAAGCCAGAAAACATTCTCCTGAGTCATAACGGACATGTGAGGATCGCCGACTTTGGACTGGTCGCAGAGAACGTCACCAGAGGGGTTACCGGAGTATGTGGAACACTGGACTACATCGTGCCAGAGGTGAGGAATTAATTGTATCTAGTTACAGGGAGAGATCTCCAAATTACAAGATGGTGTGTCAGAGCCTCAGTGTTTAAGGGTATCTCCTCTCAAATGTTATACTTACCTTCTTTCAGTTTAATTGAAGAACGGGGGTTGGTCACAGGGCTGTCAGATTTTACCGTTTACTAATTTACTGATTTTAAGATTAAATATTTATACAATGAATCTCTCGTTCTGTTTTTTAGATTCTACAAGGAAAAGAATTTGTTTTTTCTGTCGATTTCTGGTCCTTAGGAGTCACAATCTACAGGATGGCTGCTGGACGATTCCCGTTTTATGCCGGAGAGGAGGAAAAGAAGGTACGAAGATCCATCCTGAAGTCCAGACCAACGTATCCAGCAAGGCTCAGCGATGACCTGAAAGACTTTCTGTTAAAGGTGTGTAGCAGGATTTTAATAAGAAAGTTTGTTATAGTTTTTATACACTTCTCTGGTAAATTTGTATGATACTGGAAGATGTTACTAGTCAGTGTAATTTACCTTGTCTATTTAAAACTGTTAATGTTCTTTCCTATAGCTCCTGGAGAAGAATCCATCTACACGCCTGGGAACAGCTGGAGATATCAGGCAACATCCCTTCTTCAGTGGAACAGACTGGACCCATCTGGAGAGTGTGGAACCACCGTCCACTTTCCCGCCCAGAGACATGGATCAGGGGAGATGCTGGAACCAGCCCATGTCCTGCATGGAGATGCTAAGGACGTCTACCAGCAACAGGGGAAAGCTGCAGGACTTCTCCTTTCTCTGCACCAGTTGGCAGGAACAGGTAACATCATCACTTCCTCCGGTAAGAACATCAACTCCCACCACATCCAGCCACAGGTATAACCCTTTATATTTATATGTATCGTCTTTATTTGAAAAGTAAGACGATGTTTCTCAAACTTGTTATCCTTGGAGAACCCTTAAATCAATTATCAATTTCTTATACTACATAAAAAATATAGATTGTTTTTGATTGTTAGTCATAGATTTAAAAGAATACATAATTCATACAAAATAACAGACTGATCAATAAGATTATTTGTATTTGAAATGCAATGAAATTTATCCCAAGGGCGGATCCATATAGTTCCTGTCAAAAGGAACCCTCAGTATCCTTTCAGGGAACCGCAGGGGTGGAGAAACACTGGATTAACATATGATCATTTATATTATAATAATATGTTTTACACTCTCACACACAGATAATTATATTGTATATATGTACAGTACATGTGTTATATATGAATAAATATTTATGTAGCAGATAGAGGAGAGACAGACAGTAAATAGATTAATAGATATGTAGATAGATTAGATATTTAATAGACAGACAGATAAGATAGAGGATAGACAGACACACATACATCTATATATAAATCCTCCTGGTGTCCCGCACTCACGCCGTAATCTTCATACTGCCTCTGTGCCTCCCGCAATCATCAAACAGTAAATCCCAACGAAGGAGAACTCCTGAGGACGGCTAAGTGTACAGCGTTGATACAATAAAGTCACTACTATTTGCAAAAAGTCCTACGAGTGCTCCTTCTTTGGGATTTACATCTATATATATAGATACATTGGTTAATATGATAGATATAAGCTAACAAGTAGCCATTAGTTACACACATAATATTTCTTAGGTTTGATAGCTGTGTTGTCCTCCTCTCACCAAAAAGGCATAACCAAATAAATAGTATTATTGTTTAATCAGTGTAATAAGCTAATATCAACCATATAAAATTAAAAGACTTACGTGCTCCCAGAATGCAATAAAACAGCTTTATTCTTACATCAAAAGATAAAAGGTCCTCCACATAAAAAGCAGGATAAAAGTGCTGGATAAAAAGTAGTATAACAGTCCAATTTGCAAAAATCAGCTATTTGGTGGGGGGATCCTTTTAGAGATAGCTGATTTTTGTACATTGGACTGTTATACTACTTTTTATCCAGCACTTTTATCCTGCTTTTTATGTGGAGGACCTTTTATCTCTTTTCTGCGAGCACATAAGTCTTTTAATTTTATATGGTTGATATTAGCTTATTACACTGATTAAACAATAATACTGTTTATTTGGTTTTGCCTTTTTGGTGAGAGGAGGACAGCGCAGCTACCAAACACATTTTCCTATAAACCAGTGGATAGGTGTAGCTTAGCAGTAGACCTACGATCACCAAGCATTCCCCAACACACCATAAGCGCAAAGGATTTCTAATTTAAACTACACACATAATATTGTTTATTAATATTGTCATTAAAATATTGATCCAGGAACAAGCTGATTGCCATATTGGAGTCAGAAAGGTTTTTTCCCTTTGATCCATTTCATCAAAGGGTTTTTTGCCTTCCTCTGGATCAGTAGAAATGGTTGAAATTAATGGACTCCTGTCTTGCTTCAACCTTAATAGTAAATGATAGTCTATAGTTAGATGGATAGTGTAGGTTAGGGACCTGCTCAGAGAGTCTACCTTGACGTGGTGGCAGGCTTGTTATCCTTTGGCCAATTCTATAAAGGGGATTTCAGTACTGATCTGTTTTGTTGGCCCTGATCCTGGTTTAATCTTTATATTTGACTATTGGCTACAGGATAAAACTAAAGGACTCTTGCTAATTAAATTTCAATTATAAACTTGGTACAGTAGAGGTATAAAACAGCAGAATAAAATGTTAATATGCCAAAGAAACATAAAATAGGAGACTAAAGTTGAGGACGTTAAAATGTTAAAGTCAACTAAATTTTAAAATTTAACTTTTAAAAAATGAAAAGGTGCCTTGGGCAGAAGCATCTCACAGAAAGGATATTAGAAGGGAGAAATTACCAATACTAATTTAAAGTAGATAGTTGTAGTTACTCACACTCCTTAAGTCCTTTTAGAGGCTCTACTTCTAGTCAACTCCGTCACCAGTGGCCAGAAATGCAAACAAATTATGAATTGTAGACGAGTCTCAAGCAGTATAGAATCTGCAAACATTTATTGTACACTTACACAGATTGTGTAGAAAAAAACATGGATCCATAAATGATTGGATTAAAGTAAAAAGGCTTTTACAGTCCGCAAAGTTCCTTATAATTACATGTCTCCACTGCAGTAAATTTGGCATCTTCTACCTATGACTGCTTTTTTCCATCAGTCTCGGCCAATGATTTGCCGCTGCAAACTGTCACCCCTTTTCTGCAGTTGCGTGAGCTCTCTTAGAGCATTGAGCTTATAGGGAAGGCATGGATCAGGAAGACCAGCTCTGGTGAAGAGGGGTAAGTACAAGGAGCTTCAGGGGACCACAGAGAGGTAAGTTTGTATAATGATCTCAGGTTTAGGAAGGAAGCAAGCAGTGCCAGGCAGCAACAGCCAGAGCCAGCATGGTATTGTCTTGTATAAAGAGAGGTATGAATTCAAAGGATACAATTGTTATTCTCCCTCTTTACAAAGCATTGGTAAGGCCTCATTTGGAATATGCAGTGCAGTTTTGGAATCCTGTGTACAAAAAGGACATCTTTGAAATGGAAAGGGTTCAGAGAAGGGCTACTAAATTAATAAGGGGATTGGGGGAGCTTGAATATGAAGAAACACTGGATAAGTTACAATTATGTACAATGGAGAAAAGGCACTTGCGGGGGGATACGATTACTGTGTATAAATACAATAAACTATCTGGGGCATTGTTCACCAATAGAAAATGTCAGACACGTGGACATCCTTTAAGCAGGGCCAAATTTATACTTTTTTCTCCCCTAGGCCAGTTAACTTGTACTGCCTGTGCCCCCCCCACACCTGTACGTGGTCATTCATTGGCTGAAGCAGGGCTTTGTGATTGGGAGAGGGCCCTGCCACCCCTAGCAAAACAGCAATCGCTGCCTATTACACATTTAACAGAAGCCGCTAAGGATCTGCTGTGTGCCAACTAATGTGCATTGTGTAAATTTAATATGGGAATGCAATGCTGCTATTTGATTTTATTTTGGCGGCACAGCCAACAGGGGCGGAGAAATCCGTCTCTGCCTTTAAAACTTGAAGAATAAAAGTTCGGAAAGGTTTTTCACTGTGAGAACGGTAAAGCTATGAAAATGTCTTCCAGTAGACAATGTTATGGCAGGTTCATTGAACAGTTTAAAAAAAAACAGCTGGATTAGTTTCTGCAAACAAGGAATATTGCAAGTTACTGGTATCTATTATAATAAAACCCAAAAGCTGCGTCCGTGAATCCGTGTGCCTCACTGCAATTTCTATGGAATTACCACTAGAGGGAGATGGTACTATTGTCTCTGCAGTTCCTATTGACTCACCACTAGAGGGAGAAACACAGGAAACAAGCAAGGCAGAACACAGCAGTTACACAGATTACACAGGTTGCTTGGGACAGAGGAGGAATTTGAGGGGACTATGGCCTTGGGACATGGAGGTGAGGGGGGACTCTGGCCTTGGGACACTTAACAGCGAACTCTGGTGTTGGGACATGGAGGAGTGGGCTATGGCATTGGGACACTAAGGAGCACTCTGGGCTTCTAGTGCCTGTTATTATAACAGGCTTAATGTCAAGTTGATAAATAAAGTAGAGTTAACTCAGGGAAATTTCCGATTGCCACTTGTCAGGAAGGAATTTTTTTCCCTTTAATACATTTTTTTCCTTCCTCTGGATCAACAGTTAGACAGGAAATGAGGATATTGCTAAATGGGTTAGACCAATTCCGATTAGGATTCCATCATTTTATCATGCCTGAGGAAGAAGCCTAGTGCTTCGAAAGCTTGCATTTTCAATCATTTTAGTTAGCCAATAAAAGGTATTACTTTATATCCAAGATGTCTTCGATTCCCTCATTATAAAGCTGCTATAATGGAGTGGCCAGAAAAGGAAACTCCTGGTAAGCATGATAGGAGTTTAGTCAGAATGATCCATGTTTTACTTGGACTTACCAAGTAAGCTGGACTTACCACTTCCAACAAATCATAAATCCAAAACAGGTGATCCACCACAGACCGGCAGATATATACTGAGAGGTCACATTGCTTGATCAGGAAGATAAATCGACAGCTAAGGCACTATTAATTCAGCAATATGGTGATCATGTAGATCCCTCCTTTTCTGTAGCTCAGTAGCAAATGTCTTTAAAGGACGATTATAGTCCAGAAATGAAAAGTTGTTTCTGTTGGTCTATCTCTTCTCCTGTGTTCCCAAACCTTCCCTCTGCCTTTAGTTTGTAAAAACATGTAAGTCTCCCTAGTAATCTTTCTTCAAAGTCGGGCTTTAGCATAGTACCGCTCCTCTCAATTGACCTCCTGACGTAAATCATGTCATCAGTCTTGTGTTTACCAACACATGGTGTGTAATTAGAGGGAGCCGGAACACAGAAGCGCAGAGGAAAATCTGTGTGGAGGAGGAATCAGTGGAGGCACATAAAGCTTTGAACTGCTCACAATCAAAAAAGTTTACTTGTGTAATTACACTTTATGTTCTAAATTCTGTAAAGAAATGTCTGCCAGTCTGTCTGTCTGGTTGTCAGCCTGTGTAAATGTCTGTCATTCTGTGTGAATGTCTGTCATTCTGTCTGTGTGCATGGTTGTCAGTCAGTCTGTGTGAATGTCTGTCAGTCTGTCAGTGTGTATGGCTATCTGTGTGAATGACTGTCAATCCATGTGTATGATCGTCAGTCTGTCTGTATGAATGTCTGTCAATCCATGTGTATGGTCGTCAATCTGTCTGTGTGAATGTCTGTCAGTCTGTGTGTATGGTTGTCATGTCTATAGGGTTTGGAACCCATGCACACTCCTAAAGGCAACTTGCCAGTGAATATGTAGGTGGACCCTCAGCTTAAGTCCTCAACCCTAGGACCAAACGCTATAGTACACTGATGGCAAACCTTTTATAATGTCAGTCCTTGAAACATACTCTATGTTATTCCCTTTTTAAATATTGGAATAACATCAGCCCTTTTCCAATCCAGAGGCACACATCTGGACATTAGGTAATCTGCAAAAATAAAAAACAATGACCTAGATAAAATTGAACTTAACTCCCTAAGGACCCGAGGATGTATTTTATCCGGTCCAGGAGATTTATTTATATTAACCTTATTTAGTTGTGGTGTAATATTAATTTCCTTCGGCGACAGAACTGGAAGGAGTTAGTCCAGGGGAAGGCTGTATTCAAGATACAATATCTTAGGTATCTGATAAAGCAGGATAATAATGGAGGGTGTCTAATGCTGGGTACACACAGTAACAATAAAGTCCCGATACCGTCGGATCCGACGGTATGGGGGCTTTATCTTATGTGTGTACCATAGTTTCCCGAACGAGCGAGTGGCCACCGAACGATCGGGTCGGCCGAACGCTCGTTCGGGAAAGACCGTAAATTTCCATCGGCTGCGCTAGACTCCCTATAGAGGAGTCTAGCGCGGCTGATGGAAGCACACATCCCGAGCGTTCTCACTATGATATTCATAGGGAGAACGCTTGGGACTGTGTGTATGCAGATCTTTGAAAGATGACAGACAGGACCTTGCAGATCCTGTCTGTCATCTTTCAGAAATCTGTACTGTGTGTACTTCCCCAGGCTCTCCACCTACCTGCATGTCCACTGGGACCTGGTACAGTCTCACCAACTTCTTCACTTCACACATTCCTTTCCTGGCTGATTCGCTGACTGAAGAGGCCCAGGTGCCTTTGCAGTTTGTGGAAGATATAAGTTGCAGTATATCTGAATGTCTGTGCAATTTACCAATAAATGTCACTTCTGCAGGGATAGAAAGAGTAACATCTCGACTGAGAAAAAAAAGTCGACAAAGAGTAACACCTCGACTGAGAAGACAAAGAGTAACATCTCGACTGATAAGTAGACGACAAAGAGTAACATCTCGACTGAGAAAAAGACGACAAAGTGTAACATCTCGACTGAGATAAAGAAAACAAAGAGTAACATCTCGACTGAGAAAAAGACAACAAAGAGTAACATCTCGACTGAGAAAAAGACAACAAAGAGTAACATCTCGACTGAGAAAAAGACAACAAAGAGTGACATCTCGACTGAGAAAAAAACGACAAAGAGTAACATCTCGACTGAGAATAAAAAACAACAAAGAGTAACACCTCGACTAAGGAGAATTAGAGGAGAGCGATTGCAGAAAGCCATGGAGAGACGACCCTGCAAGAGACATCTGGAGAGAGAAGATGAGGATGGTAAGTGACTATTTAGACATTTCATTTCTCACAGCTCTGTCCCACCTGTAGTAAAACTAAATGATGTCAATCCTGTGCCCTGGTATCTCCCCCTTCCTGTGGTGGTAGTTTTCTATTATACTAACTGACCCATATACAATATACTACAAGAAAGCAAATATGACAACAGGGTTTTTTTGAATATTAAAGGGAAACTGTTCTGAAAAAATGACTTTTCTTAATCTATTTAGAAACATGTGTAGAGCAAGTAGCAATTACATTGAGATATATACATGCCTTTAATCTAGTACTAGTGTAAAATCAAGCAAACCAACTGTCAAAACTCTGTCACCATGCCAGCTACAGCAGGAGGGTTTATAATAATAATGGACTTGATTTACAGCTGATAGGGACAGATCAACACAAAAATGGTACAGTGGGGGTTAGGAAGAATTACACTTTCCAGTATATGCCCTTTAAGGTTAGTGGAAACCCCTAGGCCTAAAACCAGAACATACCAAAGATGGATTACCATCAAATTGGGTCCTAGACAGAGCTGCCATTTGGGGCTCCTTTGCAGTGTTGCACTGGACTATTGGGGCCCACCAGGGAATCAAAGACCAGGGGCTCACAGGACGAGTTTAGGATCCCACCTAAAATTTTATATCTCTATTATCACTTATTTACATATTTATATTACTCCTACTTACTCCTATTGTTTATTAAAATGTATTTCTTACCATCCCTTTGGCTCTGTATTTAAATTTTAGCAGCTTTCTTTATTATCTCGGGTGAATGGGCTGTGGGCCCACCGGGGGATTCCCCCGTAACACCATGGGCCAATCCAACACCGCTCCTTTATTTTATATTCTTGTATTGTATTGGCTGTAGTACTGTAGTAGGGCCCCTGATATTTCTTTTACTGCCCTAGGCAGGTGCATTGTGGACTATCCTGCTCTGTTTAAGACTGTCTGCTGAAATCCTCCTCATTCCTCAGTGCCTAATCACCACAATATAGACTAAGTCTGAAAAACTCTCTTTCTATATCCATAATATTTTGAAAACTTTCATTAACCTATTAAATTATTAAGATTAAAATGTGTCTTAATATGGGCTATTTATAATGCTATTTCTCCTTTATAAAGGTGCTGCCGCGAAGAAGCTCTGCGTGGATGTAGAACGACCTTTCCCGATGGACGTCCGGAATTACAGGTTCCACACCAAGCTGGGAGAAGGTGCGTATGGGAAGGTAATGCTTGCTTCTTTATTTTCCAGGAAGGAGTTTGTTGCTATGAAAATCCTGAAGAAGGAAGAAAATCTGGAGGAGGCCCACCTTATGGAGAGAGAGGCACGCGTACTGCGAGCGGTGGCTGGATGCCCCTTCATGTGCCACGTTTATGCCACCTTCCAGACGCAGGTATGGCAAACTGTTTGTATTGGAAGGCAGTGTAACAGTTCCATTATGTAAGTGAGGTCTGACGCACCATGAATAAGTTATGGTTATTAAGAGAGCGCTGATAATATAATGTTCTGTCCATCAGGGTGTAATCTAAAAACTGATAAACATTATCAGCCTTATTATCAATCACATTATTTCTTCACTGATGGTGTCGGACCCACTTCTATATTAGAACAGTTTGTAATATGGTCCCATGTGGTAAAGGAAAGGATTAGAATATGTCCTGTCCCATCCGTCTCTCACTGTGTATTAAAATAACTCAACTAAGCCACAGAATGGAAGCAATACTGAGATGAATACAAGACGCCTCCCTGGGTTTTTGTATATTTGTGCCATCCATATTTCTATTTGTTGTAATTATTATTAGTGTATAATCACATATTGCATTGGTCTATTTTGTACCATCTATTTAATGTTTCCCTGTCTTTGTACACAGAGGAACGCTTTTTTCGTCATGGAGTTTGCTGGAGGAGGAAGCCTGGAAGATCTTCTACAGGACTCAGGCCACCTGGAGATCAACGCCATCAGGTAAGTGTCATTTACTTATCATACTGACAATGTATTGGCAACTGTACAAAGATCTTAAAGGGAATGTCCAGCAATAAAATGAAATGTTACCTATAGGTGCAGCACCACCTAAACCTCATTTTCATTTTACTTACCTTCCCCAAAGAGGCCCCTGAAGATACTTACAAAACCCGGTCCCTCGCCCATCTGCTTCCTGGTTGCAGCTGTCAGTCTAAGGCACGCCAGTGACGGCAAGGCCAGGAAGCACCTCACTACTACTGAGTGTGCTCATAACCTGCTCACAACAGCAGCAGGAGGCGGCACCCTGGCGGCAAGGGACCGAGTCTTGTAAGTATCTTCAGGGAAATCTTTAGGGAAGGTAAGTAAAATGAAAATGGGGTTGGGGGGGGGTGCTGCACCCATAGGTAACATTTCATTTTAGTGAATTACACAACTGATCATTCACTTGTTTTCTTTCTGGAAAGGTTCTATTCAGCGGAGATGGTCTATGGTCTCCAGTTTCTCCACTCACTTGGAATCATCCATCGGTAAGTTAAATTCTGCAATTACATCTCCCAACTATCCACAGTATTTAATGTGATCTCCCTCTTCTACCTACATCCACTGTTTTCTGTAAGGCAGTCAGTGGAACGTTTGGTTACAATACTCACCCTTCCATCTATCGTGCAGAGTTAGTAATTAGTCCAAGGCTAGATTGTTCAGGCCAAGCAGTCCCACACAACGGTTTTTGTTCCTTGTAGTCAGTGAATTCATTATCTCCTTTGCAGGGACATCAAGCCAGAAAACATTCTCCTGAGTGATGACGGACATGTGAGGATCGCCGACTTTGGACTGGTCGCAGAGAACGTCATCAGAGGGGTCACCGGAGTATGTGGAACACTGGACTACATCGCGCCAGAGGTGAGGAATTAATTAAGAAAGAACGGGGGTTGGTCACAGGGCTGTCAGATTTTACCATTTACTGATTTTAAGATGAAGTATTTATATAATGAATCTCTCGTTCTGTTTTCTAGATTCTACAAGGTAAGGAATACGGTTTTTCTGTCGATTTTTGGTCCGTAGGAGTCACAATCTACAGGATGGCTGCTGGACAATTCCCGTTTTATGCCGGAGAGGAGGAAAAGAAGGTACGAAGATCCATCCTGAAGTCCAAACCAACGTATCCAGCAAGGCTCAGCGATGACCTGAAAGACTTTCTGAGAAAGGTGTGTAGCAGGATTTTAATAAGAAAGCTTGTTATAGTATTTATACACTTCTCTGGTAAATTTGTATGATACTGGAAGATGTTACTAGTCGGTGTAATTTACCTTGTCTGCTATTTAAAACTGTTAATGTTCTTTCCTATAGCTCCTGGAGAAGAATCCATCTACGCGCCTGGGAACAGCTGGAGACATCAGGCAACATCCCTTCTTCAGTGGAACAGACTGGACCCATCTGGAGAGTGTGGAACCACCGTCCACTTTCTCGCCCAGAGAGGTGGATCAGGGGAGATGCTGGAACCAGCCCATGTCCTGCATGGAGATGCTGAGGACGTCTACAAGCAACAGGGGAAAGCTGCAGGACTTCTCCTTTCTCTGCACCAGTTGGCAGGAACAGGTAACATCATCACTTCCTCCGGTAAGAACATCAACTCCCACCACCTCCAGCCACAGGTATAACCCTTTATATTTATATGTATCGTCTTTATTTGTAAGAGTAAGACAGTGTTTCTCAAACTTGTTATCCTTGGAGAACCCTTGAATCAATTATTAATGTCTTAAACTACATGAAAAAATATAGATTTTTTTTCATTTTTAGTCATCAATTTATCAGAATACATAATTCATACAAATATCAATATATCAACTAATCAATAATATTATTTATATTAGAAATGCCCAGAAATGTATCCCAAGGGCGGATCCATATAGTTCCTGTCAAAAGGAACCCTCAGTCTCCTTTCAGGGAACCGCAGGGGTGGAGAAACACTGGATTAATATATGATCATTAAAGACAGTAAATAGATTGATAGATATGTAGATAGATTAGATATATAATAGAAAGACAGATTAGATCATCTTTTATAATAATTATATATTTATTATACTTATTATATACAGTAATTATTTATATATAATTATAATTATATAACTAATATTTATAAATAAATATTTATGTAGCAGATAGAGGAGAGAGACAGACAGTAAATAGATTGATAGATATGTAGATAGATTAGATATATAATAGACAGACAGACAGATAAGATAGAGGATAGACAGATATATATATATGATACATTTGTTTATATAATAGATATAAGCTATTAGTTACACATATAATATTGTTTTTTTTTTAATATTGTCATTATAATATTGATCCAGGGACAAGCCGATTGCCATATTGGAATTAGGAAGGTTTTTTCCCTTTGATCCATTTCATCAAAGGTTTTTTTGCCTTCCTCTGGATCAGTAGAAATGGTTGAAATTAATGGACTCCTGTCTTTCTTCAACCTTAATAGTAAGTGATAGTCTATAGTTAGATGGATAGTGTAGGTTAGGGACCTGCTCAGAGAGTCTACCTTGACGTGGTGGCAGGCTTGTTATCCTTTTTTCTAAACAGCAGACCGCATGAGAAACTTGGACTGCCGTGAAGGGCTGGATCAATAGGTTCAACTTAATTCTCATTACAATAAAGAAAGAAATAAAGCTGTCAGCTCATGCAGCCAATAAGGCAAGTACCAGTAGGGTAGGCCCCAGTTAAAGAAAGCAACCTTGACTTGGTGACTGGGCTTAAACTAATTTGGCCAATTTATTAAACTAATTGCTTGGGACAAATGGAAGAAAGAGAATACATAATGTATCAATAGAAGATTTAAATGTTTATATGTTATCTTTGATTGTTTTATTACTCTCTGTTTTGATTTCCCGGATTTTCTTAAGTTAAAATCTACTGTAAAACTACGTATTAACATGTATACTGCAAAAATAGTAGGCACCTATATGGGTAAAGCACAACCAAAAAAGGTTAGGGTCTCCTTTTTCAAACCCCTACCTCCCCACCCCTACCCTCAATGGGAAAACCCTCTAACAATGCATAATTATCTCAAGGTATATGTGAGATGGAACTAAAGGTTTGCTCGCTTGATATTAAAGGATTCAACCTCCATTAATGCCGAAAACAACTCTTAGAGTCAAGTCACAATGATCACATAGATGTCTTGATACAAGAGACACATTTTAAGCTTGGCGCTGTACCAAAGATATGGGAACAACACACACCAATGGCACTTTAGTCACAACCCAGACTCCAAAACAAAAGGGGTCGCCATAGCCTTCCGTAAGAGACTATAGACACATAGACTCAATAAAAGACCAGAACGGAATATTCGTAGCAGTAAAAATAACCATACAAAATAGAAAATGTACTTTCGCTACGGTTTATCTACCAAATAAAAATCAAACCACCACATGTCTCACCTACCTACACGAATTAGACTAATTTCATGAAGGCTCACTCACTCACTTGGAGAATGCAACACCTAAATGATAAAGATTGCACCTACTTCTCACCTCCCACAATTCCTATAGCCGTATAGATCTATTCATGATCTCACATACACTCCTATCATGGGTATGCAAAACAACAATTGGACCAATGATATGGTCAGACCACTCCCCAATTTATACAATCCTATCAATTCCAAATCCCAATAGGAAAAACTGCTCCTGGAAACTAAATGAAAAACTACTACAAGACACACTATGCAAAAAAGCTACAATCCAAAACATAAATGACTTTAAACAAACACATGATAAAGACACAACAATACCACCCATCAAATGGGAGGCAGTAAAATGTGTCTTGAGAGGAACACTGATTCAACACTGATTCAGGCTTAAAAAATAACAACCCAGCAAATAAAGACCTTACAAGACACAGTACACACACTAGAAATAAGACACAAACTACACAGGTCTAACGACCTACGTCAAGAACTCATACTAGCAAGACAAAAATTATTAAAAGCATTGGATGATATCTCAATAGCACATAAACAAATTTGAGATTGCAACATCTATGAATTCAGTAATAAATGTGGAAAATCTTTAGCAAACTCCATAAAATGCAAAAAGCAGTTATCATGTGTCTCAAATATCAAGAAGAAAGATGGGAAAGTGATCACCTGGTCAGAGGACATAGCACAAGCATTTCAAACCTACTACACTGGCCATTATTCAGTCCAAGCCTCCAGCTCTTCCCCACCATATCCCAAAACAGCCATAAATTCATATATTCAAGAAAGTAAACTGCCATCACTCTCCCCTGACAACATAACCAAATTAGAAGAACCCTTTTCCCAAACAGAACTCTTAGATGTTATCAAAAATCTTTCCCTAGGCAAAAGCCCAGGCCCAGATGCATACACAACATACTTCTACAAACAACTACAAACTAAACTACACCCAATACTACTAGAAGTATTCAAGTATTCAACTATTCATTTTACCAGAATGCCATTTCACTCCACAATCCCTAGAGGCACACATCACAGTACTACCCAAACCTAACAAAGATCCAACATGCTGCAATAATTATAGACCTACATCCCTCATAAATGCGGACGTAAAGATATACATTAAAATGATCACAATACGCCTCCAGAAGCTTATTCCACACCTGATCCATGGAGACCAGGTAAGGTTTGTACCCATAAGAGAAGCTTATGGATACAACACAATCAGAACTATAACACTAATTCAATACGCACCACAAAATAAAACCGCTTTCTGTCTTCTATCAATCAACGCCGAAAAGGCATTTGATAGAGTAAGCTGGTCTTTTATAAACGTTACATTAGATAATATGGGTTTGGGACCCACCATAACCTACAAAATCATAGCTCTATAGCCTTTATCTCCCCTTTTATATATCCTAACCATGGAACACATGGCAACATCTCTAAGAAACAACCCAAACACAAATGGAATCCAAAAAGGCCAGGACAATCACAAATTAGCTTTAGACTGGGTACACATGGAGGAGACAAGTATCAGTTGGTCGCGGCAAATTTGGCCGCGGCCGAATTTGCAAACGATTGATCATGTGGTCCTATAGGGAACTGCGCAATCCATCAGAATTTACTGACATGTCCAATCGTTCGTTCGTCCAATCCGAACGGACCATCTGCTGGTGTGTACCCAGCCTTATACGCAGATGACCTGTTACTCTACATCACCCAACCCCACACAACACTACCTATAATACTCAAAGAGCTATAGATATATGGAAAAGTAAGCAATTTTAAAATTAACATAAAATCAGAATGCTTGAATATTTCACTCCCCCAAGACCTCTTATCCAAAGTACAAACAAATTTCCACTTTAAATGGGCAGCAAAATCTATCTCATACCTGGGAATCCAAATCCCAACAGCAATGGGAGTGTTTTGTAGCTCCCAGGTAGAGCAATGAGGGTGAACTATGGGCGGGATTATGGGAACACACAGTAAAGCTCTGATTTGCGCAGAGAGAAGGTGAAGCACCGTGTGTCAGAGCTGCTGCTGTTGGACTGTCAGGCCTGTCACATCTCCTACTGATTGATCACACCGGAGACGTTTTATCAGAAGCAGACATCCCACCCTGCCAAATTGTGGTTCCGGGCAGGGTGGTAGAGGGGGCATGGTGATGCTGCTTGACGTCATGCAGTGGGCTAACAATCATTTGTTGTATTGGTGCTCAGAAAGGTAGGATAGATTTGAAAGTATTAATATATGTCACCAGGCGAGAGAGGGAGAGAGTTCCAACGGTGGGGAGCAGTAAGAGAGAATGTTTTAATGTTATTAATTGATGATTCTGTGCCAGTATCATAGTTATTGCCCGACTTTATTTATTTGTTCTTTAGGACCATTATCTGAGGTGATGTAACCTCATCAGCGTAGTTACAGAGGTATATCCCGGATATGGAGAAATTGTCTGTCTCATGGGTATTTCAAGAGGAGAGGAAGCCTGTCCAGGTAAGGAGAGTAAATATTAAACCTTTGTATTATATAAACGTTGTAGTATTATATGTGAAACATAAAGTGTCATAATAGCGGTTTCTCTCTTTGAGCTTTCCCATTTATAAGCATGATCTGTAATTCGTGCTGCCATTAGGGGTTGGGAAAATCCATTTTTCCCGAGTGCCGGCCATGAGTAACTACTAGGTTTACGCAATTCTGTTGGAACAACATGATCACATTGTTAGTAAAGGTAACGGTTTGATTAAAAGCAGATGTGAATAATACCCTGGGTTGGTCCACTATAATTTTAAATAACTAAACCCTACTCTCGTTACTGAGAAGCCAGAGGGTGGGCGCAAAAAAGTGCCTGCTATGGTCGTGGTACAGATTTTCACACCAAATTCTGTTCATCCAGGTCATGGTATATCGTGTGTTGATCTCACTGAATACCACGATCTACATGATGTGTTTGTTTTAGTTTCGAACAGAGGGGTTACCTATAATTTCCTAAAACAAAAAAATGCCCAACAAAAAACAAGGAAATGTGAGAAAAAGGCAAATTCTGCTGGCATTTATAAAGGGGTTAAGACACAATTGTTAACAGTGGTATTGAGCCAGTCACCTTAAAGGGCATGGTCAACCCCCAAAACTACATTTAACCCCATTAACTGTCCCACGTGTGTACTGTTTTGAAAAGATCCTTACTTACATCCCTGCTCCCTCATTGGCTGCCCTGCAATGGCTTTTCAACGTCCCCCAAAAGTAAAGAGCAGAAGCCTTCTGTGTCGTATATGTTTTTTTATAAGTAAATAAAAATTGAATGCTCACTGAGCCGTTCCCCCAAACTCCAAATCCCATTTCCAGAGTATAGGGCTCCCTGTCTCACCCCAACAACTATAGGTTATTGTAAATAATCTAAAGCCGAACATATTACACGCCTGTTTCCCCCTAGCGTTCTGTACTGCCGGGAAGCCGCGTCCATGATTGGCTGCCCTCAGCCCTATTACGTGTCGCGGCTGCCGGTCCGGGCACCCTGCTTGCAGTTACATGAGAGCAGAGGGCCACGTTGAACGCCGCGGAGAAAGATGCAGGAGTTAAGTAGTGATTGGGCTTAGATTTTTTTACAACAAACTAGAGCGTTTGGGGGGGTAGGAGAGATGGAAGCCCTACACTACCAGAATTTTTCTTAAAAGGGGTGGACATTGCCCTTTTAAAGGAAGGCCAACCATCTCAAACTAATCTTTCTATAGGTTAAGAACCTAGCCATATTGCATTTCTCTATATATTACCCTTGATTAAAGATGTGTGTGTACTTAAAGACCACAACACCTACCGGGCACGACCGTCCTTCGTCCTGTCGTGAAGCAGCAGGTAGGAAGCATTGGGATCTCTTACGCTGTATTCTCAGCGTTGCAGATTTTTACACATGGCCGTTCCCGAAGCTGATAATGACAGCAGGGGAAAAGGTACTGCCACTGCAACAGATCCGGCGGCAGAGCTGGTCAGTCCAGGTATGGGCTGGATAGACCTCTTCACATACCAGCCTGTCTAACAAAGGTCATATTTATAAATGAGCGTTAACTTTTCACGGCCGAGTTTCCCGCCATTTTCGCAAAAATGGTAATAGCGCGATTTACAACATGACACGAATCCGGGCCGCGAAAAGTTAATGGCCTCGTTAACATCACATCAGTTACGCTCGATCTATTATAAAAAGCGGCGCGTTAATCTCGTGTATGTTTAACTTCGCCCCTTGAAGGTTGGATAAAATGGCCCCCCATGACGAGGGAGGGTTGGTACGCCCACCCCCCTCACCACCCGCGAGAGGAGCGGACCACCCCCACAAACCCTTCCCACCAGCCCTTCAAGACCCCATCCCGTACTTCTTGCGCGGGAGGGGAGGGGGGAATGGCCCCAGCGGGGGTGGAGGGAATCCTCAGTGGGGGCACTGAAAAGTGCCTTTTGGGGCTTAAGGGGTCCCGCATTTCGAGCCGGGACCTCCTCCCCAGGCCCTATTTTCCCAGGGCCGTTGCTGGGCACTTACAAGTTTAAGAGCGTCTTAAAAGGCCTTTGGTGGTGTCTTCTCGTTCCATCCATGAGGGCCGCCGACCCTCGAGAGAGTACAACGTGGGTGAGGGCGGGGGGGCGTACCACTCACCGCGCCCCTCGAGAATGCGACACCAGCGGCGATCCTTTCTGCATCCCCCCCAGAAGCTCCGGCACTTGTTCTCGGGATTTGGGCAGTTTGTTACTGCATTTTGCGCAAGTATCGCCGCAAAGATAGTTCAAATTATTTGCCGCAACATCACGGACGCGAAACTTAGCTGCGACGTCGGCTCGCCTTATAAATATGGCGATAGCAGTTATTTTTTTTGCGGCGATGTGCGGCGGTTTTTTACAGACGCTAATATGGCGGTTATAAAATATGGCCCAAAATGTTAGGAGAGGAGTGGGTCAGGGATAGGTTGAAAATTAAAATTAGCAAGTTTCTAGCTTTTTGTAGAATATAGTTATTAGCTTGAGCTTGTAGATTTGTAACGGGAATAGTGATGTCATTATATTTCCCACTGTGCAAACTGTATAAATTAGTTCTTAGGAGGGTAATCTATAGAGCTTTTTACATTGTTGCCAACTGAAATGGCAAAAAGAAAACAGCATTGTTATACATTATATTTACCCCTGTAGTTGGGTTGTTAAAAATATATGGTTTATATGGTTTTTTTAACTATATAACATTTTGTGGATAAAAACAAATTAAAATGCAATAAGTCATAAATAATGAGAGAAATGTACTCTTAATACCATTTGCTGGGGATCTGTTGTATTCAATTAGATCAACTGGACTTGAAGTGTAGTTCTTGAAAGAATTTCGCTAGTCATCCGACTGGATTTCTCAATTTAGAATGAATTGAGAAAAGCCAGTCGGATAACTAGCGAAAGTCTTCAAGAAATAAACTTCAAGTCCAGTTATCTAATTGAATACAACAGTAGATACCATGGCCTGGATTTGAATGAGAACTTCACAAGATATTGCTTGGGGGTGATTAACAGGGCAACATCAGAATCTTAAAAATGGTGAAGAAGCAAAACTAGAAATCTGAAGTCCAGAAGAAGAAGCACTGGTGGACCAATGTGGTGTACACAGGTACTTGGGCTTTTGATATTGTAAGATTTATGGATACCATCACATGCAATCCTTTATTTATTATTATTCTCTTAAGATATAAAAAGTTAAAACTGTGGATTATGTCAGTCTGTGGAATGTTTACATATATCATTTTTAATCAATAGGTTTAATGCAAACAGTCCATAAAGAGAAACTATTCCTTTATGTATTTATTGAAGCTCTGGGCGGTAAGGAGCTATGCCATACCTCCCATTCTTCAATCAATAACTCAGGAGCCAGGGCCGAAGTTAAGTATATTACCTTTGCGCGATGCTGCCACTGGAGAGCTCCAAATCTCGAACGCTTCCTGGTTCTAATTCTCTATAACATGAATGCACGATAATGCACATTAAAGGGGACAGTTCAGTGGAAATTATCAATATTGTTAAATTGTTAGTTTGTGTAATGCCTTCGTAGTTATTCTACATATTCTCTCCATTTTGAAAAATCAGTTGATTTCATACCCTTTGCTGTCCTGCTGTTGACATTAGTGAGTGACATTCAGGTTCTAACGGTCCTCTTCTTCCCAGGCGCACCACATCCTTGGAATGTTCCTAACAGTAATTCTACTGATGGGTTGGATGGTCAAGATGCTCAGATCTCTACTGAGCAACTGAATCAACCAAGGCGCAGGGTCAAGCAAGACCATAACGGTCTCTATAGGGGTCCTGCAAACAGGAAGTCAGTATTCCGGTTGCATTTATTTATACACAGACAAATGCTGTGAATTGGAGATATTGGTCATTGGGATGGAAAAATAAAAAAAAAAAAATTCTGAAAAAGCATATGTAGTTGCAATGAACTTCCCCTTAAGACAATTAGAACCAGGAAGCGGTCGGAGAGATAGGAGTTCTCCAGTGGTGGATTGCCGCTAAAGGTAAATATACTTAACTTCGGGCCCTGGCTTTTGACATCAAAATAGCATTTGTATGCACATGGCTGAACAGTGGCGTGGCTACAGACTTATGGGCCCTGATGCAAATTTGGGCATGGGCCCCCCAACACCGCCCGCAAACACAAATCGGCACTGCAAACCATAATCATGGTTAAAATGCTTGTATTTAACCACTGGTAAAGTAGTTGGCACAAAGACTGGTTTTAAATGTTGGCATGCAGACATCATAAAACTGGTTGGGAAACTGGCACTGCCACACAGCCAGGCACTGGTTAAATGCTTGGCACAGAGACCAATGGTAAAAAATGCTTTGATACAGACCACTGGTAAAAACAGTTGGCACACAGACGGTAGTTTTGGAAACCTTAGCACAAAATGGGGCCACTCTTGGCCAAGGGCTGGTGGCAGTCGCATCCCCTGCACCCCTGGTAGCTACCGCTCGCTGTGGCAGAATATCACAGATAATTGTGCTCAATATCAGGGTTTTTCAAAGGGTGTGCCAGGTTTGAATCTAGGCGAGTCACAGACTCACAATTTGGTATGGAAATATTTCCCCAATATAAATACATTGTTGGTACTTTGTGATTAAATTTCAACACAGTCTAGTGCATAAAATATGGGTAATTACCATACAAATTCCAACACAGAACACAGGTAAGAACACTGGTGTGCCCCAATAAAAATTTGCATTGCAAATTGATCTGTAAAAGTTTGAGATCTTCGCTTCTATAAACATCAAAAAAATATTCTGAAAACTTTTTGCTTTCCTGGTAATATTACAGTTAGACTAAAGGTTCATACGCACATCAACGACGCGGGAGCTGAAAGGCTGTCATTCGGAGACTGCCTGGGGAGGATCGGGCAAAGTTCCCCATACGAGCTGCCGTTTCAGATAAAGTGCCCATACACAGGCCGAACTACGAGCGCTCATAAACATCGTGCGTCGCGGGTCGGCAACACGATCACAGTGTGTACGAACATTAGGCTTCTGATAATGTGTAATTACAGGGGGAAAAGGTTGAGATGGAAAGAGGGAGATGGTAAATTTCCATGGCTGGTTTAATAAGACCATGATCGATGGGTCTTTTGCTTGTAGTTGATTTTGTCATTGCGGTTATTGTGTAGGAATAACAAATTACTTACCATTAACAATGTGTTCCACCAAGGAGCCACAATCAACTTTCAGAAGAATTATTTACTGAAGTGTTGTGTTTGTTTTCTTTGGTTTTTTAATGACAAAGAATTAAAAGAGAACAATTCAGGTTGTAATGTAGACTTCTCCAATATGTATTTCCCAGACATTCCATTTCAAAATACAGAATCCATGTGATTACAGGTTCAAACCCCCTTTAAATAAACAGCAAAGATTGAGTTTTTAATTTTTTTATTAAAAGTAAAGGAATGTGTAGATGGTGGGGTATGTTTGCAAACACAATGTACATCATGAAATCTTTGTCCTGTGTCATAGAGAGGACAGAATTCCTGTTATGTACATGATTTGCTGTCACCTTCTAGGGGGCAGGACAGGCGCCATTTCTTGTTTTGAATCTGCTTGCACTAGACAGCAAATTTCCACTAACATAGAAAAGAGAGATAATTTTTGGAGCTAACCTTTAATACCCACAGTAAAAATGTCATAAATCATCCAACAGCCTTAGCCATTTCCTACGCCAATCACAGATGCAGCTGATGGTCAGCAGAGAGAGACGGGAGGGGAACAAATGTGGGTAAGTACTTTTCAGGGTGTGGGGGGTCCCTATATTATATGAGAGTTTTATATTTGAAATATGTGTGATGCAGCGCCAATAGTCCTCTAAGAGGAAAAGGAAGTAAGTAACACCAAAAGAGGCAGAACAATATAAGGAGCAGAGGAGAAAGGTTTTCTAACACACACAGTGGAGAAAAGAAAATTTAGTTGGAGGGGTGGACATGCCCTTAAAGATAAATTATTATTCTTGGTGTGTCAAGTAAAGGGGCTTCAAAGGCACAAATAAAAAAGTAATTTTTTGTTTACAGGATGATGTCCATTAGTTCTCATCTTTTTTAAATACATAACAATGCATTACAAGTTATCTGTAACAATGAATTCAAAGCAAAAATAGTTTAGTTTTGACAGTGCAATGTCAGAGAGGCTTCCAACTCTAAATCATCGGAGATTACTTACCGGTACATGTAAAGCTGTGCCTCACAGTTGAGTGAAATCTAGTTTAATGTTTGCAATTTGAATTGCTACCAGGATTGCACGTTGGTGGTGGTGTCTTGAGAGCAGATACCACAAGGCAACCTAGGCAACTGCCTAGGGCCCAGGAACATTGCGGGGGCCAGCTTCAAAAGCGTAACCAATTATAGTCTATACAATATATTTAATAAAAAAAGGGGCCCTAAATTATGGCCCTGCCTAGGGCCCCACATGATATTAATCCATCTCTGGTTCTTCGTGAATGGGCTCACAAGAGCTTACGTGACCAAGACCAAAGACCTGACTCCTTCCTTGACAGATTTAGAGGCCCGGAACTGCAAACTAAGGATGCCCAGCCTGCAAATGAACCAAAAGGCCAAAAAGATCAAAGGCCACCAGGAGAAGAAAAGCAAAAGAAGAGGTAAGCAGAAGTGAGAAATTAAAAAGGTAAAGCCTGTAGATAAAAAAGAAAAATGTACATACAGAGTATGTTTGAAAAGAAATACCGTATATACTCAAGTATAAGCCAACCCGAGTATAAGCCGAGGTACCCTTTTTACCTAAAAAAATTGATTGACTCGAGTATAAGCCGAGGTTAGGAAATATGACCACTACTGCCTTCTGATTCAGTATTGTTTAAGGCTTAAGTTGACCTTTAAATGGACAGCAGAATTTCCATATAGATGTTTGAAAACTACAACTCCCAGCAACTAAAGCATGTACAGTAAAACACAGTATTTGTCTAAATCTAAGCCCTATTTCTTTACTTTTACTGCTCTCAGAATTGACATTTCAGTGCTACAGACCTTTGTATTTTGAAGCTGCTCTTTTTCTGGTTCTGTAGTCACTGCCTACTGACCTGGTCTAACCACCATGGAGCAAATAGGAGAGTGAGGACCCGGTGCTCAGGACATGGTCTTCCTTGATTCCAGTAGTGCAGTAAATCTCCTGTTGCTTAACTCCAAATTTGCCGGCTGACGTCACTACTCGGCGCCTCTTACAGCCCGGCACCGAGTAGTGACGTCAGCCGGCAAACCCACAGGACTTACCTAGCGTGCAGCAGCCGGATTTGGAGTTAAGCAACATCGATCGGGGTAAGGAAGGACATTGACTCGAGTATAAGCCGAGGTAAGGTTTTTAGGTTTATTTTAAAACCTAAAAACCTTGGCTTATGCTCGAGTATATACGGTAATCACATATGGCTGGTTTACTGTGAGCAGCAATGACAGTGATCAGCGCTACTCACTGTGTGCTGATTTAAAGGAGAACTAAACCCAATTTTATATACTCCAGAATCTGAAAACAACCCCCCTAAAAATACCAATAAGCTATAAAATACCACTTCAGTAAATTGTATTAAAGTAAATGTAAGCCTGTTAAGAACTGTATGAAGTATCTGTGTGTATGTGCAGTGTCAGACCACACCTCATGACCTCAGTCACATGCTTCCTTGCTTTATCTGTCCTGTAAACGGATTGGCTAGAGATTTTTAATGGGTGTGGCCAACTGTAACAAGTTTCTGTCATAGTCAAGGATTGAGCATGTGCAGAACATAATGGTCGTTGACCAAACTGTGTGATACTAGAATGTTATGAAGTAAAGCACAAACCATATGTTATTTAGGTGAATTTCCCAGCGTCCGTATCAAAATGAGAGTTAAGACACAGATTAGTGGTTTTATATCAAGGTGTTCTGCCTTCTGGTTCAGTGTTGTTCTGGAGCTTTAGTTGCCCTTTAATGTAACAATGGTGGCTCTTTGTAAATTAGCCAGGTTTGCAAAAGTTTAACACCAGCCCTGAAGTAATTTTGATATTAAAGAGTATCTCCACTCTAAAATTGGACTTCCTTTTTCTCAGTTTAATTGAAAAACGGGTGGTAAAGTGGATATAACCTCCCATTTTTCAGTTCTAGAGATACACTTCTGTCTTCCATGTAAGCAGTATTAGTGTATCTATAATTTTTTACGTAAGCAGTATTATTTAGTGTATCTCTAATTAATTTTAGTTTTTCAATTAAACATTCAGGAGCAAAGAAAAATAATTTACCCGCAACCTCGATCCTCCGCTGTTCCTCTGACAAGTCCCGACTGGCCTTTGCAATGTATGACTATGCGTATATATTGCAAAGGCGCGTCAGGTGAATCAAACATAAGCACTACCTGGCTTACAAACTAACTTCAAGGGCTCTTTTTATAACACAAAGCTGCAAAAAGGAGTCGTATTAAAACATCTAATTACTATTGAGCTTTCTAACAACAGCACCAGTTACATAGAAATATAGTAATGGATCTTGAATAAAGACAAATGTCCATCTAGTCTAAACTTTATACCCTAATTTGGTTTTTAAAAATGGCAATCGGAAGGTATCCCTGGATCAACATTTGTAGATGTTGATTAATATGAGCAACTCTCTGAAAGCGAGTACATCCACAGCCTAACATTGTTAGGCTCCTTGACAATAGAGCTTCCAAAAGGAACAACTGTGGTGTGTCCTGGGAAATATTTGGGGTTGCACAAGGAATTGTGTTACATTTAACTCTGTGAGGCCAGATTCTGAAGATGTATCCCTGATTCTGCCAATAGATGGTTTCAGGTGTGGGACAAACCAGCATCTCCTGGTGCACAAGAAAAGGTATAACCTCTATTACTCATTAGGTTTTTAAGGAATGAGCTAGCAATCCCTTTTGATGAAAAATTTTGCAGAAAAGGTATACGGACACTCACTATAGTCATGTAGAACTCAACTGCTTTCTTTTTCCCTCTATACCTCTGTATAAGAATCGGACATTTGTTGTCAGTACAACCCTCCACGACCATAGTTTCCTAAAACCAAAAGGCTAAAGAAACCGTACACTTATCTGTCCGTAGTATGTCATTAATCAAAGTTGCACCATGGGGGATGAAAGTGCCATAAGAGTGTCAGGAGGCCCCAAGTGGGGAAGAAAGACCAGTCGAGCAAATGCTAGACGCATTTCGCCTCAAAGCGAATGGGTACAGTCACTCGGCGTCTTTTAAAGTGCACAGAAGTATCGCAATACCTCATGGTGTACTGACGTGTTAACATCAGACCACACGCACCCACAGTCGCTGAGAGGACCAAGCGTGAACTCTCCGTCATACAGTGGGCATGTACTGTATCTGTTACGTAGTCAGGTGTATAAGTGAGCTAAGAGTACCATTCCGGATACAGCACACAGGTAACTACGCAAAAGTATCTTATAGTATATTCAGAGGTACATACCAGTAGTAAGCAGAAGTGTGGACAACAAACATATATAAACAAAATAAACATGAATATATATACAAAAAGATGTTTGGAATTTATACAAATATAATGCAAGGCTAATATAATCTAGGACTAGATTGCACACATCTAGTCCTATCAAAATATAACCTTTCAGTGCAATGAACCCATAACATTGTTTAGTGATCAAAAACAGTATACTGTCCTATCTTAACTTAAACAAGCCACCACGTTCCATAAGTTACAAGATATAGGACACATGATGGAGTAAGATAATATGTATGCACTTGGCCAATTCAAATAATGCAGAAGAGAAGAGAAAGCATTTCCATTTATTACGGGGGGTTATTTGGGTATTACTTGATTCTCCAATGTTAGTCAGATCTAAGCTGAAGTCGCTTCAATATTAAAGTTGAAAAGAACAAATCCAAAAGAGAAGGGGGTTGGAGTACCTACAAGGAGAAAATAGATATCAGGTAGAGTTCCAAAAAGACCATTCAAAAGAGGATACGGTACATATAAATTGAAGTCTCAAAAGTATGATTAACATAAGTATATGTAGTGAGGGTTTGGTCCAAGAAGGGGGAAGCATCATGATGATCCATTTTAGTTGTGGATGTCACATATCAAATAGCAAATAACAGAGTATTGGTGGGAAAAGGACGTTGTCACCATCCTGGTGGGGGCATCAAAGCATCAAATATGCAAAACCAAGTGGTTGTGGTAATCAAATATCCCATTACATATTATTGGTAAGCAGTGTAAAGGATGCGTTGGCCTCATTCCGGTAGGGACATCATTCCGGTAGGGAAATCGAAACGTTTCCGAGCATAGATACTGCAAAGAGTGCATTGTCCTAATTCTGATTAGGACATTGAAGCAACAGATGAATATATCGGCTGACCGTCCATACTAGGTATATTTTACAGTTCTATTGATGGTCGTGATCCCAAGATGCCAAATAGTCCTATAAAAGTTTTATAGACAGGTAATTATAAACAAGGAGTAATCAAAGGAGGATCAATTAATGTTCCTAATCACAGGAAGCAGGTAAAATCAAGTGCTTCATTTAGTTCCCTTGGATAAAGTGTCTTGTGCTGATATTAACCTTTTGTTAATAATCACCTCCTCTTATGGTGACTTCATTCAGTCCGAAGACTTTCAAACCCTTATGTGACCCCCCATGGTGTATGAGAAAGTAGTGTTAAGCTAAACGTTGTTTCAGCTTCTGGGATGTTTTGCCCACATATAATAAATTACAGTGGCACTGTATTGCATATATCACATACTCACTCCTACAATTAAAGTATTGGGAGATCCTGAAAGTTTCTCTACCCTCCCATCATGTACCTCAGTAGTCTTGTACATGTATTGGCAGTATATGCAATTCCCGCATGGGTAAGTTCCTTCTAGCCTGGTACCAGCTGTATGTGTGTCTCTAGGGCATCTGTAGTGACTTTTCGTCAGCATATCCGCTAGATTTTTACTGCGACGGGCTGCTAAAGATTTTTCTTTTTCCAAAAGGCCCCTGGGGTATCCCCTTGCAACAAATATCTCGGTCAAGTCCCGAGAAGCGCCAGCATGGTTCTCATCTAGAGAACAATCTCCTGATGCGGAGAAACTGGCCCCTCGGAATGGATCTCTTGAGGGGTACCGGGTGGGCGCTCTCGTAATGTAACAAAGAGTTTGTTGCAGTGGGCTTTCTGAATAAGGTAGTGGCTAGAATACACCTCTGTTTCTTAATCATGACGTCTAGGAACTCAACTTGACTATCAGAGATGTTGTGGGTCAACAAGCTATTAAATGTATTAGTGTTGAGAATATTAATGAATTCCAAAAGTATGTTCTTAGATCCACTCCAAATGAAAAATACGACATCAATGAAGCTAAACCACAGTTCAACACGTAGTGTAGCACATCAAATCCTCACAAAATACATGCTCCCTCTCCCACCATATACCATAAGATTGGGCCTAGGCACTCCTTGTTGGCAATGTGCCACGGATGTTGAAGGTGCAGCTCCCGTTCGTCCTCTACCTGTAGGACTCCCAGCTATAGCACGATTAGCCCGATGAGAGATGCATAATCATAAAGATACATGGGTTCTCATTCAACCCCCAATACCTCAGACTATGGGTTACCGGAGGTTGTACATGTTCTTGTGCACTTTGAGTAGAAGTACTCAGGAAGGCTGCTTCTTTGGAGGAAATGGCCATTTCAGAGCATAGTCTATCAAATGTAGGATTCTTTTTGGAAGGTCCCTGTGGGATCAGATGGTAGGAGTTGTAGTTAGTTTATTGTTCAGCTGTTTGATTGCTTCATTCTATAAATGAGTCTGGCCAGATGACAATATTCCTCCTGTCAGAAGGTTTAATCAGTACATCTTCCCAAGTAGAAATGTCTTTAAGAGTCGGCCTTCCTGTTTAGTCAAGTTGTGGGCTGTTTGGTATTGACAGGTAGTTTTTCAATTTCACGCATAGCTGCGGTAGAAGATTGATACTTGGGAATCCAGACAAGGCATGGCAAAAGGTTAACTTGGGTTTGATATCGTTACTTACACCTTGATGTGTGTTCTGTTGCAAATGGAGTAGGTTTAAAATGCACTTTCAATGCCAGTTTCCTACAAAAAAAAAAATATGGTCTTTATCTAGCATGAATCTATTACAAGGTTTGTCAGGGAAGAACCCCAGGCTCTCCACCTACCTGCATGTCCACTGGGACCTGGTACAGTCTCACCAACTTCTTCACTTCACACATTCCTTTCCTGGCTGATTCGCTGACTGAAGAGGCGGTGAGTCTGACAGAACCACTCCAATTGGTGACACGATACCATACTGCCAAGAATTCTTACGTGATCCCGATCAGTCCCATTGGTCTTGCTTGACCTGGGAGCTAGGCGGCCGAAACGCTCCCATTGGTCTCTGCCAGGGGAGGGAGCTATCGCAGAAAACACCCCAGTGTGGTCTGCTCAGGAGCGATTATCCGAACACTCCCACATTGGTCTGCCAGGGAGGCTACCGAACATCCCATTGGTTCTAAATGCGGCGGAAAACGCTAGAAGAAAACACTCCCATTGGTCCCTTGATGCACATGAAAGCTAACAGAGCTCCTTGGAAACTACAAACTCACTTCACTAATGAGTCTGCCACGGGAGCTAACTTGAGCATACACTCCCATTTGGTGCACAGCCGGGGAAACTACAGAAGAATTCACTTGAGTATGCGCAGAGGAGTTAAGTATACACCCTGGCTGCCAGGGAGGCTAATGGGGAGATAGTGAACACTCCCATTGGTCTGCCAAGAATTCTCACCCGAAACACTCCCATTGGTTATGCCTGGGAGGCTACCGAACGTCCCGATTTGTGGCTGCCAGGGTCGGGAGTAGTCCGAACACTCCCCATGGTCTGCCACACGGGCAGGGCTAAACATCCCGAACACTCCCATTTGGTCTGCCAGAGCTATCTCTGCCGAACACTCCCATTGGTCTGGCCAAGGGAGCTGAGTGCCGAAATACCCGAACACTCTCCATGGTTGCCAGGGAGATAATGAACACTCCCATTGGTCTGCCAAGAAAATCTACCGAAACACCCCATGGTCTGCCAGGGGAACTACCGAAACAATAGCCATTGGGTCTGCCAGGGAGCTAACCGAACACTCCATTGGTCGGCCAGGGAAGCTACCGATACCACTCCACCATTGGTCTGCAGGAGCTAGGTCTGAAAACACTCCCATGCGTCTGCCAGGGAGCCTAGGCCCCAGCCTATCAACCTGGTGATTATGTAAAGGAGGAGCATGCAGCTGATTGGCAGCATTACTTTGACAGTACTGAGGGATCAGATGGTGCAGGGTTCTGTTACATGTACAAGCGCGTGCTAGCTGCAACAACATAACTAAAGTCATTTCCTAGTGTCGTTATAGTCCTGCTCTGTGAGGAGACCAGGGTGTGTCTGCCCCTATTGGCTGGACTTGAGTTTGAGTAGCTGCACACTACAGCAGGGAGGGAGTTTAGAGGGAGACTGGGCTTAAGTCTTTTGTGGACTTCTATCATAATAAGATATCAGTCTCACACACGGCATGGATTCAGGGAAGTGGAATAAATATTCCCATTACACTGCCGACAGATAGAGAAGAGACATACATACTGCATGTGTATGGGGAAAATCCCCCAGAAGTGCCGTCATCTGAGCTCTTGTGGACAAAGGACTAGAAACTGCAATTTTCCTCCCAAGAGTGGTCTTGATACACGTTTAACAATTATTGCTGTTCTGTCTTGGATGGTTGTTGTGAATGTGTTCATGTAACACTGAGGAGGGTGGTTGCCTGGATAAAAACAATGTGTATTATTATTAAAGCTGGGCATCACTGTCTCCCTTACATATAGAATGAATGGACTAAAAGGATAAAGACCCCAGTTGCTCAGGTACACACTGATAATGAACATCACACAGGAGCTTCTTACAACAGTGTTTTAATGAGGTATAGAATATTAATTTAATCATTTTTTTTATAAGTTTTACCTTGTAATAGGGTCTATAGATAGAGACCTCACTCCTAACTATATCAAAGGCACGCCACAAATAGTATATGCTCTTCATGCCTTGAGTTATATATTCCTATATCTGTATTACATATGTTACATAGTATATTGAAACAGAAAAAACAAGTCCTCATGTCCAATACCGTTTTAGCATGCCACCCATGGTCCCTTCTAACAGTTGTATCCAGAGGAAGCACAAAAAAAACAGCAGTATGTAGGGCAAAACCTTCCTCCCACCTCCAAATGGCAATTAAAGGATTCATTTTATTTGCGTTATTGTGGCATTTATTATTGATTGTAAACTACAGATGGATTTTCAGTCCGCCGCTACTGTCAGTGGGTTATATATTATATTTATTGTTGTTGTTGATTTATATAGCGCAACGATCTTCTGTAGGCGCTTATAATATGATCATATACATAGTATCGGGCCCAAAAGAAGGCTTCACAGATTCTCGAAGCACATTTATTAGACACATACAAACTCTATAGTATGTCTTTTATGGATTGTGTGGGAAACCGCAGGAAACCCCAAACACATCACGGGGGGAAGGAGTGAAACATCAAACTGCCTGCAGATGTGTCCAAGTGTGGATTCAAATCAGGTTACTATTATTGTACCGCCAAGGCCTCTCATTACTATTAAGCGGCACAACCAGCCCATGCCGCCTGACCACACTGGCACATACCCAGACTTTGTTGTTTCTCACACTGGCAACTTGCTGGAGAAAACTAAGGTTTTTTCCTCAGTGAACTATACCAAGAGGGGGCGTTGTGTGTCTCTAACATAAAAATCTAGATTAATAGCATGTGCTATATCATTAAAACAAAACTATTAATCGTATTAAACTGTTTTTTAACAAGACAGACAGGAAAGGATATTTCTATGTGTTTTGCTATTAATGTTTTATATCACAGCACTGGGCCCAGATCTACATGTCCTCTGCTCCAGACACTGGTCATGTGACTTGTCACCACTGTCATCTTGGCATTGAGCTTGGTGTTTTTGGTTGGTGGATTGGGCTCAAATTTGCTCTTGAGAGATTTTGCGACTTGCTGATTATTGCTATTTGGAAGCTAATCAAGAAAGACAAAAGATGAGAAACGACTGCAGAGTACATCTCGACTGAGAACGACACCAAAGTATAACCATTCGAGTGAGAAAAAAAAATCGACAAAGAGTAAACACCCTTCGATTTGAGCAAGCCACTCGCAAATGCACAAAGAATGAGATAAGAAGACAAAGAGTAACATCTCGACGAATAAGATAAGCACGACAATAAAGACAAGTAACATCTGACTGAACAGTAGACGACAAAGAGTCCAAACATCTCGACTGAGAAAAAAGTCGACAAAGAGTAACACCCTCGACTGAGAGACAAAGAGTAACATCTCACTGATAAGTAGACACAAAGAGTAACATCTGACTGAGAAAAAGACGACCAAAGTTACATCTCGACTAGTATACGAAAAAGCTCACTCGACGAAAGATACAAGGTAACAATCTCGACTGAGAATAAAGACGACAAAGGTAACATCTCGACGAGAAAAAAGACAAAAGAGTAACATCTATGAGAAAAAGGACACACAAGGTACATCTCGAACTTAGCCAGAAAAACAACAAAAGTGACATTGCTGAGAAAAAGACAAACACTCGACTGATAGAAAAAAGAGACACTTGCTAGAGAATAGAGCGTATTGCCAGAAAGCCTGAGAGACAGACCCGCAAGAACATTTGGAGAGAGAAGATAGAGTAGTAAGTGACTATTTAGGACATTTCCCATTTCTCACAGCTCTGTCCCACCTGTTAGTACAAACTAAATGCATGTCAATCCTTGCCCGGTAGCTCCCCCCTTCCTGTGGTGTGGAGTTTTCTATTATACGAACTGACCCATGATACAATATACTACAAGAAACTAAATATGACAACCAGGGTTTTTTTTTGAATATGTCAAAGGGAACTGGGTTCTTGAAAAATGACTTTTTCTTAACCTATTTGAAAACATGTGTAGAGCAGAAGTGCAATTACATGAATATTATACATTGCCTTAATCTAGTACTAGTGTAAAATCAAGCAAACCAACTGTCCAAAACTCTGTACCAGACGGCTAACAGCAGGAGAGGTTTATAATAATAATGACTTCCTGAACGTAATTCCATTTTACAGCTGATAGGACAGATCAACACAAAAATGGTACAGTGGTGTGTTACGGAAAGAATTACACATTCCGATTCTATGCCCCTTTAAGGTTAGTGGAAACACTCTAGGCACTACAAACCAGACATACCAAGAATGATATTCAATAAAGTGGGTCCTAGACAGAGCTGCCATTTTGGGGCTCCTTTGCAGTGTTGCCTGGGATATTGGGGGCCCACCCGGGAACTCAAAGACCAGGGGCTCCCAAGGAGAGCCGAGTTAGGATCACTAAAATTTATAATCTCTATTATCAAAGTATTACATAGTATATTACTCCTCTTACTCCTATTGTTTATTAAAATGTATTTTTACCATCCTTGGCTCTGTCATTTAAATTTTAGCAGCTCCTTTCTTTATTAATCTCGAGGTGAATGGGCTGTGGGCCAATCCCGGGGGATTCTACCCCGTAACACAACCTGGGCCAACCCACCACCGCATCCTTTTGGTTATATTCTGTATTTATGGCGCTGTAGTACTGTAGTAGGCCCCTAATTTTCTTTATATTTACTGCCCCTAGAAGGTGCATTGTGGTATACCCTGCTCTGTTTAGAGACTGTGCTTGAAATCCTCTTTTATTCCCAGTGGCCTAATCACCACAATATAGACTAAGTCTGAAAAACTCTCTTTGCTCCCCATATCCATAATATTGTGACAATTTCATTAACCTATCAAATTATAAGATAAAATGTGTCTGTAATGGGCTATTTATAATGCTATTCTCCGTCATATAATTAAGGTTGCTGCCGCAAAGAAGAAGCTCTGCGTGGATGTTAGAACGACCTTTCCCGAGGGACGTCGCGCGGAAATTACCGGTTCCACACCAAGAGCTGGGAGAGGTGCGTATGGGGAAAGTAATGCTTGCTCTTTATTTCCAGGGAAGGAGTTTTGCTTCTATGAAAATCTGAAGAAGGAAGAAAATCTGGAGGAGGCCCACCTTATGAGAAGAGAGGCACGCCGTACTGCGAAGCAAGTGGTGCTGGATGCCCCTTCAGTGCCTGTGCCACGTTTATTCCAACCTTCCAGACTCAGGTAGGCAAACTGTTTTGTATTGGAAAGGCCAGTGTAACGTTTCCATTATGTAATGAGGTCTGAAACGCACTCAGATATTAGTTTATTAAGAGATCGCGATAATATAATGTTCTGGTCCATCAGGTGTATCTAAAAACTGGTAAACATTATCCCTTATTATCAATCAATTTATTTCTCACTGATGGTGTCGGAACCACTTTCGTATATTTGAACAGTTTGTTAATATGGTCCAATGTGGTAAGGGAAAGGATTAGATATGTACTGTCCATCCGTTCTCTCCCTGTATTAAAAACACCTCAACTAAAGTCCACAGATGAAGCAATACTGAGAGTGAATAAAGACGTCCTCCTGGTTTTTGTATATTTGTGTTGCCATCCATATTTTCGATTTGGATTAATTATTATTAGTGTATAATCACATATTGCATTGCCTCTATTTCGTGTACCACTAGTTAATGTTTCCCTCTTTGTCACAGAGGAAGCTTTTTCGTCATGGAGTTGCTGGAGGAGGAAGCTGAACTGGAAGATCGTCTACAGACGTCATCCACCTGGATATCAACGCCATCAGGTACGTGTCATTTACTTATTCATACTGACAATGTATTGGCCAACTCACCGAGACCTTAAAGGGAATGTCCAGCAATAAATGACATGTCTATAGGTGCAGCACCCCTAAACCTCATTTTCATTTTAACTTACCTTCCCACAAGAGGCCCCTGAAGATACTTACAAACCCGAGTTCCCTCGCCCATCTGCTTCCTGGTTGCAGACTGTCCAGTCTAAGGCAATCGCCAGTGACGGCAAGGCCAGGAGCACTCATCTACTGGGTTGTGCTCAAACCTGCTCACAACAGCAGCCAGGAGGCGGCACCGGCGGCAAGGTGCCGATCTTGTAAGTATCTTCAGGGAAATCTTTTGGGACTGTAGAAAATGAAAATGAGGTTTGGGGGGGGGGGTCTGCACCTAGGTAACATTTCATTTTATGTATTCCAACTGATTTCACTGTCTTTCTTTCTGGCAAAGGTTCTATCCAGCGAGATTGGTCATGGTCTCCAGTTTCTCCACTCACTTGAATCCATCCATCGTGTAAGTAGTAACTCTGCAATTACTCTCCCAACTATCCACAGTATTTTAAATGTGAATCCCCATCCCCTCTATACTTACCTATCCACTGTTTTTCGTCGTAAGTGCAGTCCGTGGAACGTGTTTGGTTAATACTCACCTTCCATCTATCGTGCAGAGTTAGTATAGTCAAGGCTAGATTGTTCAGGCCAAGCAGTCCCACACACAACCGTTTTTGTTCCTGTAGTTCAGTGAATTTCATTATCTCTGTTGGCAGGACCATCAAGCCAGAAAACATTCTCCTGAGTGATACGGACATGTAAGGATCGCCGACTTTGGACTGGTCCGCGGAGAAGTCACCATAGGGGTCACGGAGTATGTGGAACACTGGACTACATCGCGCCAGAGGTAGGAGGGAATAATTAAGAAAATGGGTGGTTCGCATGTCGTCAATTTACATTTGAGAGTCTCAAATTCGAATGGTATCTATATCACCTTCATACTCTCGTTCTTTTTCTGTTCAATGAGAAGGAGGTCAGGGCTGTGATTTTACATTTTATCATATCAGTTAATTAATGTTCTGTCGTCCGTTTCAGTAGGATCAACGTTTTCTGTCTTTTTCCTGAGTCACCTCTACAGGATGGTGCTGGACAATTCCCGTTTTATGCCGGAGAGGAGGAAAAGCAGGTTACGAAGATCCATCCTGAAGTCCAACACGTATCCAGCAAGGCTACAGCGAAGACTTGAAAGACTTTTGAGAAAGGTGTGAGCAGGATTTTATTAAGAAAGCTTTTATAGTATTTAACCCACTTTTTCTTCTCTGGTAAATTTGTATGATACTGAAGATGTACTAGTCAGTGTAATTTAACCTTGTCTGACTATTAAACGTTAAGTTCTTTCCTATAGCTCCTGAAGAATGAATCCATCTCGGCGCTTGGGACAGCTGGAGTACATCAGGCAACATCCCCTTCTTCCAGTGGAACAGACTTGGACCCACTGGAGAGGTGGAAACACCGTCATGTTCCCGACCCAGAGCCAGAGAGGGATCAGGGGAGTATGCTGACCCAGCCCATGTCCGCATGGGAGACTGAGGACGTTACAAGCAACAGGGGAAAGCTGCAGGACTTCTCCTTTCTCTGCACCAGTTGGCAGGAACAGGTAACATATCACTCCTCCGGTAAGAACATCAACTCCCACCGACTCCAGCCACAGTACTAAACCCTTTATATTTATCTGGTATCGTCTTTCTTTTGTCAAGAGATAAGACAGTGTTTCTTCTAACTTGTTATCTTGGAGAACCCTTAGAATCATTATTATGATGTTCTTAAACTACATGAAAAAATATAGTATTTTTTTTCATTTTTTAGTCATCAATTTCTCAGAAACATCTAATTCATATACAAAATCATATATCAACTGAATCAAATTAAGGTATTATTTATATTTTTTTAAAATGCGCCAGAATGTATCCAAGGGCGTGATCCTATATAGTTTCGTACAAAAGACCTCAGATTCCTTTCAGGGAACCGCAGGGGTGGAGAAACACTGGTAATATATGATCATTTATATAATAATAATATGTTTTCACCTAATACAATAAATATATGTCTATATATGTACAGTAAATGTCTATTACACGATAAAATTCATGTACTGATAGAGGAAACACAGACAGTAAAAGATTGATGATATGTAGATAGATTAGATATATAATAGACAGACAGATTAGATCACTTTTATAATAATTATATATTTATTATACTTATTATATACAGTAATTATTTAATTATATATTATAATATACTAAATATTTATAAATAAATATTTATGTAGCAGATAGAGGAGAGAGACAGACAGTAAATAGATTGATAGATATGTAGATAGATTAGATATTAATAGACAGACAGACAGATAAGATAGAGGATAGACAGATATATATATATATATGATACATTTGTTTATACAATAGATATAAGCTATTAGTTACACATATAATATTGTTTTTAATTAATATTGTCATTATAATGGATCCAGGGACAAGCCGATTGCCAATATTGGAATAGGAGGTTTTTCCCTTTGATCCATTTCATCAAGGGTTTTTTTTGCCTTCCTCTGGGATCAGTAGAAATGGTTGAAATTATGGACTCTGTCTTCCTTCAACCTTAATAGTAAATGATAGTCTATAGTTAGTTAGATGGATAGTGTAGGTTAGGGACCTGCTCAGAGAGTGTACCTTGACGTGGTGGAGGCTTGTTTTCCCTTTGGCAATTCTATTTATTGCAGGGTTCCAGGGCACCAAAACAGATGATTTATAGGGAAAAGTGAGGTTGAACAAGACCCTGTGTGTGCCTTCATCTTGTCTTCTATTGCTTTATTTCCTTTCTGAACATCAGCACTAATGGGTCCATTTCATAGATGAACCAAAACGTCTCCTGCTGGTTGAACTTCCCCTTTTCCTAAGAAACATCAGCTATGGAATGAGGCGTGGGTCTGTACCGAGGGTGATGGTCTATAAAGGGGATTTCAGTACTGATCTGTTTTTTGGCCCTGATCCTGGTTTACTCTTTATATTTGACTATTGGAAAGGATAAAACTAAAGGACTCTCGCTAATGAAATTTTACTAGAAACTTGGTACAGTAGAGGTATAAAACGCAGAATAAAACTATATATGCAAAGGAAGATAAATAGGAGACTAAAGTTGAAACAAAGAGAATTGATGATGTAGTTATGGTTGTTATGGAAAAATACCATGTAATAGTAGGTATGTGTACCTGTGTCTGTGTAGAGTTAGAAGTAATTTTTTCATTTCAGACCATAAAACTAACTTAAGGCTGTCCCACCCCCCACAACCCGAAACTATAATCCCAATCCTCCCCCCAGTAATGGCCCCACATGTGTGTAGGTAACCTTACCTCACATCCCAGCTCCATAGGGTTCTCCGGTAGACCCCCCCTAACGTCCCAAACTGTCCACCAGAAGGCTAGCAGGACTATTTGCCTGCGGACTGCAGCCCCTTTCCCCACTCCCTCCCTGCCCTCTCCCCTCCCCGTCTCTACTAATCCTCCCCCTAGCATAATCAAACCCCCTTAATATGGGTGCGATGTGTGCCCCCACTCCGGTCCCTGGCACAGCGGGCCCCCAAACCGCATATTTTTTATTTTCCAAAAGCTCCCCAAACTCTTACTACCATCTACCTTTCCTCGCGAGCACGTGAATGGACCGCAGCCGCGTCCGTGATGTGGCTGCCGCTCATCCAATCACAGACGCGGACTGCCGGTCCCCCCCCCTCTGCTGCATTCTCCAGCAAGCAGAGGGCCGGCAGTGCGGCGGAGGAACGAGGGGAGGTTAGTATAGAGTTTGGGGGGCTTTTGGAAATAAAATTAGCGTTTAGGGCTGCCAGACATGGGGGAGCATCATATTAAAAAACAATTTTTAAGAGGTGACATGCCTTTAATTGATCTGGACTCACTATATGTATATACCCATATATTCCTAGTAAAACTGCTGGCCAGGTTCTAAGCATCTTGCTACAAACGAATATATTCAGCTGGTTATAACTTGAACAACATAAAATGAAAACAAATTCTAACAGTTGTTAACCGTCTTCTAGGATAATCTATGAGGAAACTATAGTAGAGACAAAAGCGGTATTATCTAAGCTCTATGCAAACAGTAGTAGTAGTAGGTTTCAGAGCTGGGGAGACCTAAGTCTCAGTGTAGCAAGAAATTTAAAAAAAAATGAAAAAAAGAACAAAGAAAGAATAGAAAACCTAGCTAACGTATTAAAAACACAGTATCGTTAAACATTGTGTAGTTTCTCAAACAGCAGACCGCACATGAGAACTTGGACTGCCGTGTGAAAATGGCCGGGATCAATGGGTGTCAACTTTAATTCTCATATACAATAAAGAAAAAATATGGAGGTGGTAAAATAAAGTTAATACACCATATAAACATGATTGGATGTGGTAAACATCACACTTTGAACAATTTTGGTTTATACTTAAATCAGATAAAATATTAAGGACAAAGCAAGTGAAATCAGCACCAATAACTGCAAAATGGGCACCCACAATCGAGGCAACAAATTGGTCCGAAGCTATTTTCACATCCACAATTAAGAATGGTTGGATGAGTATAAAGTTAAAGGTCACATAAGTGGGCCAATGTAAAGCATGCTGTTAGATGACATAAGAAAATCCATTTTAAGGGATGTCGCACCCTTAAAATCTTACTTTAATATAGGCTCCCCCTGGTCCCCAGCCCCAACCGCATTATTTTATTTTAGAGAAGCTCCCAAACTCCTTACTGTACCTCCCCTCTTTCCTCCGCCGCCGTCCCGGCCCTCTGCTTGACGAGAAATAGCAGACGGGGGCGGGAGCGCAGCCGCGTCTGGCATTGGCTGACTGCAGCCAATCACGGACGCTGCTGCCGGCGCTCCTCACGGAGGAAAGAGGAGAGGTAAGTCAGGTTTGGGGACCGTTCTTAAAATAAAAAATGATTGCGGTTTTGGGCAGGGGACACCAGTGGGAAGCCTAAAAAACTAAAAGGCGTTAAACGCTAGGGGGAGGGATCATTTCCATTGGGAGAGGGAGGGAGAGGGAGGGAGAGGGAGGGGAGGGGAGAAGGGCTTGCAGTACTCATGGCAAAAATCTACCTGAGGCCAGGTAGGGGCGAGTCCATATGGACTCTGGCTAGCCTCCTAGGTGGCCGTTTGTTGGACTTTTGCTTTGGGGGGGGACTTACAGGAGACACCGCTATGACAGCTGGGATGTGTAGGTAAGGACTTAAACTAACACTACTAATGTGTTAGGGCAGTAGTTGGGTGACTTATAGTTTGGGGGGTGTGAACATGACCCTTTTAATATGGTCAACACACATCTCAATTAAATCAAAGATTTCATTAACTGTTAAAAACAAATGGAGTCATATATGTATTGATGCCCGTGTGGCAAGATGATTATAGGAAAAAACCATCCGTACACTTGACTACTAGAGTCCCTCGAACAGTAAGGAAACATAAAAAATATAGAATAACCGAGAGTGCAGTAGCAAGACATTTTGAAGCCAACATGAGTTCCAACCCCAATGGTCTTAAATAATGGGGATTAGAAAAAGTTAAGTCAAGCCCGACTTAGAGGAGGCCCAATGGGGATCAGCTTATCTCCAAAGGAAGCCCCGTTGGAATATTATGAACACAACTCACTTGCACCCAAACGGTTAAATGAAGAAATGTTGTATTCTCAATGCTTTGCCTTGAATTCTAATATTAGTTTTTGTTCAACCTATTTTAAAAATATATATTTACTATAATGAGTTAAAATTGAGGATGTTAAAACTTAACACTCCCTCACCTCCCATCAGATACTATTAATGTCCTGATTGTAACGCTCATTCCCAGAGATAAATGTGGTATGTCTATGATTAGATAACGTATATTTTTTTTTGTATATATTTGTACAGATAAAACACCAATTATAAGGACTGCCAAGGGTTAATCTAAATAGACTTTGTGTTACCCCCTGCAGTATACATTTTTTATAGTGCCTTGCTCGTTCCCTTGTCCTTTCCTCTCATAGGAACTTTGTGATAGGGACACCTTGACATACAAATAATGTTTACCAGTATAAAAAAGGGGTCAGGAATGTATGTATTTTTGCATAGTTTTTATCTGGTGTTTAGGAGTTCTTTTTTTGTATAGAATATATGAAAGTATACGTTTTGACTGCTATTAGGCTAAATAAAAGAATTTACCATTTTTATATTAGTGTGGAGTTGATTCTTAGTGCAACATATGATTTGAATCCTCGCATGTTTTTCGCAAGGGCTTTTATTTCTATAGTTTGCAATTAGAGTGCCCCTGTGGTTTTTCTACAGGGTAGAATGGGTTTCTTTTGTCTGGTTATTCCAAAACCATTTTGTTGCGGTTGTGGTATCATTATCAGATCATGAAGGCAATTTTTAATAGAAGGTGTTTAATATTTTAGATCCTATCCATCAATAATAAAATTAAAAATAAGACCCTAATAAAAATAAATCAATTTTCATTTATTATTTTTTTATCAGTAGATTTTGGGACAGGTCTAGTAGGATGGGCCAGTGTAGGGGCAGAAGGGTAAACTCAAACTCCTACCTCCCACACCACTTTAATTGATGTACAAATAAAACGTTGTTACAAAATCACATTAACGTATGAACGCTATTTTTCTTAAAGCTCGCCAGCCTCACCTAAAGCTACAACATACAGCCATAAGAGCAATTGAGTTTGCAATGATTTTTTACAGACAAGGTGCTGGAACAGTAACTGTAGCCAGTAGCCCCATTCCTCTTACATACAAAGGGAAGGAGGGAAAGACCATAAGACTTATACCCAGTGAGGGTAGTTTAGATAAACCGTAATTGTGTTGGCAACAGCTCGTCACACCACAGCCAAGGTGTGTATACCTTTACATTATAATACAAGGGATTAAATCACTTGGGTTTTACATTTCCCATTATCCCTTATATAATTCCCCCAAACATCCCATAAATAAAATAAAAATACCATATAATTGGTGCGCTTTACATAGTAATGCACTATTATAACACTACTTTACTGAGCCAGTCTGGTCTGTCACTATGTGTCTATCCCAGCCAGATTCAGGCTGTGCAGTTATCTCTTGCCACTGTGGCTCTCCACCAGGCAATTTGTACATCTATGTGAGCCTGGGAGGAGAAGGTGCACGGGTCGACATATATTCTAAAGTGAAATGTGCACAGGAATGGTCTAATTCATGATTGCTATGATGTGTTTGAACAGGAGTGTCTGTTTTGCTGTGAGATGCCCAGTACCCAACCAGGGTTTTATATGACTACAGTGTTTCAGGAGTCCAATGACACTCTTGAAAGTTTCTGCATCTCTGCAGTTGCTGAATTATTTCTTAGAGTAAGGGGGATCAAAACTGCATGGTGATCCTCACACTAAATTAATATGAAGAAAGCTGCATACGCAGTGGTTTTAGGTTCAAAGGTATATTTTAGCCATTCCAAAAATAAATACCGTATATATAAACTGAGGTTTTTTAATTTTAAAATGGCCCTGAAAAGCTCCCTCGGTTATACTTGGGTCCTATAGTTTACTGCAAGCAAGCACAAGGTCGCAAATGAAAGGAAAACGGAGCAGCAACTAAAGAGTAGGAGTAGGCGTGGGTCCTGACAGTACCCTAATTTTTAAAGACTCGTGAGGCGTTAAGGCGACTGGAGCAGTGTAGGAGAGTAGGCGCAGGCTTAAGGTACACACATCTCCTGCAGCCTGTCCTCTGACTGATCTGTACCCTTGTAACGGAGCTGGTAAGGAGCATTTATGGTAATCCTGTACCACTGCGTTCTTCTGTTTATAAGGCTTAGTGATGTATAGGGATCCGCAGTTCAGAGGTGGCTGGAGGGGATTCTTTTTGATGGCCTATTAACTCTGTGTAATGGGGGGGGTGGGGGAGTGGTGTGAATAAGACTGGATTATGAAATGTTCTACCCTCGGTTTTAATCTGTTTTTGAGGTAAATTTGTACCTCGGTTACACTCGGATTAGTTTATACCGCGTATATACGGTAGGCTACAATTTCAATATCTAAAAAAACATTCTACTTTAGAAAGAAGTGCCCTGAGGGGTTCAAAACTGACAGATATCTCTCAAATACTAAAACACTAATTTTGAGGTACCAATTTGACACCTTATTTCCTTCATACACTTAAACAAAATTCTGTGAATATGAATCACACATATAATGGATATCAACCCCCTTTCTTGTGGCTTTGTTCCTAGAGCAGGGGTTTGCTTCTTCCCTGTGCTCATCACACATAGTGAGTGTTGTTATTGGTCAGGTCTATGGGAGTTGTATACTATGAAATACCCAGCCCCTTGATCCAGGACCACAGCAGTGAACAGATCTGATGGTGGAGTTATTATATTAGCAGATTAGGGATACCTACTATAGAAGTTGGGTCGGCAAGGTGTAGAGTCACAGAAGTGGCTGGTCACTAATTGTAGTGCAGCTAGTGAGGTAGTTGGACATCCCTGCTCTATGTATGGGGATTTTAAATCATCTTTAGTTCTCTATTAACCACATAATTTGCAATTTTGTGGTCTTTCACTATTCTGTGGCTCACTTGGTGCAGCTACGGATTCAAATTAACAAGAGCAGGAATCCATTTATCCCCTGTGCTTGTCATCAGGTGTTCTACTTCTACTCTACAATCCAAAAAGGTTCATACGATAATCTGAGGTGCAGGTGATATGGTGCAGAAGTAATAACCTATAAAACTAACGTTAACATATAAACCAACTGCAAAACAAATGTGAATGTTCAGAAACACAACAAATACCTTTCATGTTTCAATGACAAAAGCCCCAAGAACCAGACAGTGAGTCGGACACAGACTGAAAACATATACATCTGATCATTACACACAAAGCAGACTTTGCAATATTGGTAAATTGTGTGGAACAAAACTGTAAAGAGGAAATTCTACGCTCAAGACGGATATTAAAGAGATAGGCAACAGGCTTACGTCTTAACCAAACTGAAAACTACTGTAATAACCCAAATATTACCAGAGCGCTACTAACGAAATTGATGAATAGAAAACGAGGGAGACGCAAACACATCAGGATAAGGGGCTACCGAATCCATTCCACAGCAGAAAATAGAAAATACCCTCCAAAGATATTCATTACCATACTAAGTCAACCAGAGGACACAATCAAAAAATTGATAGAGCCACAGAGCCTCTGGTTCCAAGGGATCCAGATGTCCTAGAACAAGGGATGTCTTTTGCTGCATACACAGCTATGAGATTAAAAGAGCAAATAATGCTTAAAACCAGAGAACATTCTTCTATAGACTACAACGGACATTCAATCTTACTTCTACTCAGATCTATCAGACGCACTCTCCAACAGAGAAAGCACTTCTTAACCACTAGAAATACTAAGCGAAAGGGGTTTTATACAAATGGGGATTCCCCTTTAACCTCCAAGCAAGGAAAGACGGAATCACAGCTATACTCCGGAATCCAGAGAATCTACCTACATTTTTATACAGGCTAAATTACCAGTGTATTCCTACCGGAATGGGAACACCCTTAACTAACCAACCTATACTCCAAAAGAACAAACAAATCACAACACAAGTCAAGTCAAACAAACGTGATCTCTAAACAACACAACCTCCCACATACACAACATTTTTCACATCATCAAACCCCCTAAAGACCTGGATTTACAGATGCACCCAAGGTGTTGGTGTAACAAATAAGCTAACAAAAACGAGATTTAAAACCATATATTAAAATACAAAAAGGGTCCATGCAGACGCCAATGGGATCAATCGGGACCTACAACCCCCAAGGGTCATATGACCTCACAGGGACACAATGGAGGAAAGGGAATACAATGTATCAATAGGAGATTTAAATGTTTATATGTTATATTTGATTGATTTATTACTCTCTTTTTGATTCCCGGATTTTCTTAAGGTTAAAATTTAATGTAAAACTACGTATTAACACGTATACTGCAAAAATAGTCAGCACCTTATATGGGTTAAAGCACAACCAAAAAGGTTAGGGTCTCCTTTTTCAACCCCCTACACTCCCACACACTACCCTCAATGGGAAAACCCTCAACATAATTATCCTCAGGTATATGTGAGATGGAACTAAAGGTTTGCTCGCTTGATATACACAATGATCACATAGATGTCTTGATACAAGAGACACATTTAAGCTTGCGCTGTACCAAAGATATGGGACCAACCACACCAATGGCACTTTAGTCACAAACCCAGACTCCAAAACAAAGGAGTTGCCATCGCCTTCCATAAGAGACTACAGACACAATTAATGACTCAATAAAAGACCAGAACGGAAGATTTGTGCAGTATAAAACAACATACAAAATAGAAAAATTTACTTTGTACGGTCTATCTTCCAAATAAAAATCAAACCACCACATGTCTACTACTACCTACACGAATAGATAGACCAATTTCATGAAGGCTCAATCACTCACTTGGAGAACGCAACAATTAGAGTGCAATCTGTATCATACTTCTCACCTCCCACAATTCCTAAGCCATATAGATCTATTCATGATCTCACATACACTCCTATCAATGGGAATGCAAAACAACAATTGACCAATGATATGGCAGACCACTCCCCAATTATACAATCCTTCAATTCCAAATCCCAATAGGAAAAACTGGTCCTGAAACTAAATGAAAAACTACTACAAGACACACTAGCAAAAAAGCTACAACCAAAACAAATGACTTTAAACAAAAACACATGATAAGACACAAAATACAACCCATCAAGTGGGAGGCATTAAAATGTGTCTTGAGATCCACTGATCAACACGGCCAGGCTTAAAAAATAACCCAGCAAATAAAGACTTACAAGACACAGTACACACACTAGAAATAAGACCACAAAAACATACACTACGTCAAGAACTCATCTAAGCAAGACAAAAAGTATTAAAAGTATTCGAGGAAATCTCAATAGCACATAAACAAATTTGAGATTGCAACATCTATGAATTCAGTAATAAATGTGGAAAATCTTTTGCAAACTCCATAAAAGCAAAAGCAGTTATTATGGTGCAAATATCAAGAAGAAAGATGGGAAAGTGATCACAGGTCAGAGGACATAGCACAAGCATTTCAAACCTACTACACTGGCCTTTATTCAGTCACAAGCCTCCAGCCTTCCACCATTCCCAAAACAGCCATAAATTCATATATTCAAGAAAGTAAACTGCATCACTCTCCCCTGAAAACATAACCAATTTGAAGAACCCTTTTCCCAACAGAACTCTAGAGTGTTATCAAAAATCTTTCCTAGGCAAAGCCCAGGCCCAGATGCATACACAACATACTTCTACAACAACCACAACTAAAAAAACACCCAATACTAATAGAGTATTCAACTCTTCATTTTACCAGAATGCCTTTTCACTCCACAATCCCTAGAGGCACAAATCACGGTATACCCAAACCTAACAAAGATCCAACATGCTGCAATAATTATAGACCTATATCCTCATAAATGTGGATGTAAAGATATACTTAAAATGATCGCAATAGCCCCAGAGCTTTTCCACACCGGATCCATGGAGACCAGGTAAGGTTTGTACCCATAAGAGAAGCTTATGGATCAAACACAATCAGAACTATAACACTTCAATACGCACCACAAAATAAAACCGCTTTCTGTCTTCTATCAATCAACGCCGAAAAGGCATTTGATAGAGAAGCTGGTCTTTTTAAACTCTACATTAGATAATATGGGTTTGGGACCCACCATAACCTACAAAATCATAGCTCTATACCCTTTATCTCCCCTTTTGATATTCTAACCATGGAACACATGGCAAATCTTAAAGAAACACCCAAACACAAATGGAATCCCAAATAGGCCCAGGACAATCACAAATTAGCTTTAGGCGGGGTACACATGGAGGGGACAAGTATCAGTTGTGTCGCGGCAAATTTGTCCAGGCCGAATTTGCAAACGACTGATTGTGCGGTCCCATAGGGAACTGCACGATCTCATCAATTTACTGACATGTCCCGACGTTGTTCGTCCAATCAACCGAATATTTACGTCGTCCGGGCCCTGACCAACAGAACAATATTTTCGGCACTCATGGGCCGAAATTCTCTGCAACTGGGAACCATTGGTCGCCAAAAATACATACCCCACCTGCAAAACTATCCTCTGGCCTGGGAACCATCTCAAAACACAACCATTCATGGTTGGGAAGAGTTAACATAATACCGATGGAATATACCAAGATTTTTGTATCTGTTCCAAACAGTTCCAATCAGTCCTCCAAAACATTTCCTCTTGATACTCCCAAAAAAATACTAAACTACATATGGCAAGGAGGCAACCACAGAATTAAATACCTTACACTGTATCGGAAAAAAGGAAAAAGAGGTTTAAATCTCCAGACTTTAAAAACTTTCATCCCTCAGCCTTATTAATGCACATAGTAGACAGGACATACAACTCATCAACAAGAGGAAAAAGTTACTAAATCAAGTGCTGCAAAGAAATCTAAAAACCATCCCATGGCTCCTTTCATCAACAGACCAACTATCCCCATCAATCCCTTTGTACAAATAGTACTAAGGGCATGGGACTCAGCAAAAAATCAATTCCATTTAAACAAATACTCCTGGATACATGACACCAATATCTGCACAACAATCCCAAATTCTCCAGGTACTCACAAAAACTGATACTTCATATAGCAAAACACAGTGCCATCTATAGACAAATAGTAAATGCAGGAGGAATGCATAAATAACCTACCTCTTAGAAATTAACTCCAAATCTCCAATTCAATAATTGCAACTTCAACACTTTTCAAACGGAATTACTAAATCTCAGGACAAAACCTTCAACACAGATATGGAAAGACTATGCTCACTAACAATCCCCAAGTCATACCCTCTCCCAAATATACAAAATGCTTCAGGAGGCCTTATTAGATACTCCGCATCCTACACAGCATAATGGGAGAAGAAGAGACATCTGGGCGTTCCATAACACCTCTTAGAAACAAGTCAATCATGCATTGCATCATTGGGACTTCCAGGTACATATTGCCAATAGATTTTGTACAAGTCATTCTGAATTGAGAAACCAGTGGAATGATAGCAAACATCTTCAAGAACTAAACTTCACAGTCCCAGTTGATCTAATTGAATACAACAGATTATCCATGACCTGGATGAGATAAAAACCTTCATCAGCAGACATCTAATCTCTACACCAACGAACAATGGGAAAAAGCCTAACACACCAAAATGTCATATCCAAGCAAAATGTCAATATCTAGCAACAGAAGAATTACAAAATTTTAACAACTCTCCAGTCTCCACAAATGGTTCCCCAAACACCAGCAACATGTTGGAGATGCCAAAAAGACATTGGCACAAATGCTCATATCTGGTTTTCCTGTCTGGATCTACAGATTTCTGGAATAACATAATTAAATTACAATGGAAAAAAAGGGAACCATAGATACATTTCAGGTAAACTTCAAAGAATGCGCTACTCACAGGTATAGAATAATACCAAACTCACTTATTTGAATCATATTAAAGGTAGGAGATACACGGACCAAACACATCGGAAACAAGGACACTAACAGGGGATTCAATAAAAGTTCTTATCGATTAAAATGGTGGTAATTTTGCCCCAACCAATTGATATATTTAACATTTGAAAGTTAACATCTGATTGTTTGGGGCAAAATTAGCACCATTTTAATGTAAGAACTTTTATTGAATAACCTGTAAATGCGTTATTATAGTACTTAGCTTCAGTCACTTATGAATTTGCAACATATGTAGATGTTCTTTCATCAGGTACTTGTAAATAGACTGTCCTATCCCTTATTTTTGCCACCTGATCTATTCTCATGCAGCAGCGATCTGTTATATGATTCAGGCTTCTGGGAGCTTGTTACATATTTCAGTATTATAGTGTTTTAACTGTTCCCATTACAGCACTATATTTAAGGTGGATGTTCGGGTTTAATCTGAATTATTGTATGGAGCTTTGATGGTTCTTTACTACCTTCGTTCTTCCTAGTTTCTTATTCCTGTTCTGTCTATTTTTGGTTTTGCTTTTTGTTTTTTTCACGGCACTGTGGGTTTCCTCCTCGTTTTTTATTTACTGTCCCTTATCGAATTAATGTAGCGCCATCTTTACCTTTAAGATTAAAACACCGGGGGATACTCACCTATAAAGTTTAGGTCTGGTAGCTCCACCTAGCCTCTGAGAGGAGTGTGTCCACCCACGCGGGAGGCGGGTGGGCTGTCTTTTGTCGTGTGTGTTTGGTCCGTGTATCTCCACCTTTTAATATGATTCAAATAAAGTGAGTTTGTATTATTGTATACGTTGAGTAGCGCATTCTTACTTTGAAGTTTACTTGATGAACCTGGAGCTGGGGAAGAGTTGCCTTGAATATGGACGCACCACATGGAGGGCCTGCTTAGGTACGAGTGCTGCCTTTCCTTGCAATCCATTTGATTTGTACAACCATAGATACATAACATGATAGAAAGTGAAAATGTTATTAATGTTAAGAATAAATGCTATTAATCAAAGTATAGGAACCATAACCCAACCCCCTCCTTTCCCCCCAATCTCCCTAGAATAATACAACAAATGAGAATACCGACTCTCATAGCAAATAATATACAGAGAAACAATCTCTAGATTGTTAGATAAACAGATCATCTTCTATCCTTTCTCAAATCTAAATCTCTTTAATGTGTTAAATATTTTATTAAGCACATGTAAAGTAAATGTAAAAATATGGTGACACAAGAATTGCTTCTGCTGTTATAACTAATGTTGAATTATAAGCACTGACATCAATAAAATTTAGAATTGGAAAAAGAATAGCCAAACATACAAAGTGCACCCTGACGGGTTTCGTCCTCCTAGAAGGATTTTCATAGGGGAGGGACCTCGGATGCCGGCGCTCTTTATAGTAGCTATACGTTAACCCGCTGCCTTATTGGGTTTACTACTTAATTGCCGGCCGCTTCTTAACTGTATCTACAGCTCTGGAATATCTAAGAGAACCATGTCAGCCAGAGAAAACACGAGTTATGGCATTGGAGGCAGTAGACTCCTATATTATGGGATAGTACTTAGGCAACACATAAGTATATACACTTTATATCCATAGCGGGGCAGAAACGTGAAATAAAGTGCCGTGTCTGGGGAGTCATACCGGCACTGTGACAAGTACCAGGACACCTCGATCTGCTGTATCATTTATTATAAGCCTAAGGATGATCCTTGTGATGCAAAGTCACCCCTATTGCATTGTCAGTGAGCGCAGGACTGAGCATGGGTGGGAGGGACCGGGATTGCCAATTAGATGATATGATACTCGCCCATATCCCAACAAGACTCCACTATATTAATACAAAGTGTCCATTACTTGCCATGTGTTCATGTTTAGGTGGATTTTGATATGTTAGATCGGCAAAGGAAGTTATCGACAATATCACGATAGATGGGCATATTAGACATCATATGGATTAACCAGCCATGAGGATGATAATTTATTTATTCATGCTGTCACTGTGCTCTGTGATAAAATAATTCTACCTCTGCATCAAGTCCAAAATACATGGCAGCTAGTTTACTGACACCAGATTGGAATCACACGTAGAGATGGACATTTTACAAGGTAAGTATTTCTCATTTTCTTAACCCTAAGCATTTAATCAAATAAAGTTAATTTTAGATCACTGATGGACAACTGTATTCTCCGAACGTATGAGGAATGAGTATCCAAAAGGCAATGGTTCAGGTACGGAAGTCTAAGTAAGGGTCTCTTATAAAGTACAATACCTCAATGGCACGTGTATTAACATCCGTGCCATTGTATTTTTGTTAAGGCCAATAGTGCTAATATGTTTAGCAAAAGATCCACCTGCTTTCCTTTCTTAATAACTTGTTCTCCCTGTCCCACCTCTCTGCCTAGGTGGTCTTTTTTCTAAGATGAACCATTTCATACCTTGGAGAGATGCGTTATGTTGGGTTAAGAAATGATAGCTACATAGTCAGCTTATCCATTCGCAGTTTCTCGAAAGTAGCTAGCGATCTGGTGTCCTACCTGATCCTGTCTGACCGGGCTCAGCATAAAGGGAGACTCATGATCCCAAGAGGACTGGCACCTCTGATATGAACAAACTCCTTCCAGTAAGAAAAAACGAATGGGACAAGTTCTTTAACCTTGGCAGAGTAATCCTTTATTGTAACACTAATGGCAACAAACGTGAGGTGAGGAAAACAGCTCCAGAGACCTCTCCCTGATGCGTTTTGTGACGATGTCATTCATCAGAGGGTTGAGATTCTAATGTTTGAAACATGTTCAATTATTTTTCATGTTTCTGCCCCGTATGGATATTAAGTGTATATACTTATGTGTTGCCTAGTTACTGTCCCATAATATAGGAGTCTACTGCCTCCAATGCCATAACTCATGTTCTCTGGGCTGAAATGGTTCTCTTAGATATTCCAGAGCTGTACATACAGTTAAGGGCGGCTGGCAATTAAGTAGGTAACCCCCGATCATGGAGGGAGGCGGGAGCAGAGGTGTGTACAGCCTTCTACAACCTGATTGGATGTTATGCTAACCAACAGGCAGTGGGTTAACGTATAGCTACATATAAGAGCGCCGGCATCCGGAGGCCCCTCACCTATGATTTAGTCCTTCTAGGAGGATGAAACGCATAGGGGGTGCACTTTGTATGCTTTTCTACTTTTAAACTTAGCATAATGCGGGGATACTTGGGAGACCTGATCCTCCTCATGATGACACTATGAGGGGGCGTAATACAGGTACCCCGCCTGCTTTTAGCGTTTGATACTGCCACACTGATTTAAATAGAATTAACTGATACTCATGCTGTATTTTTTAATGACCTGTAAAGTATCCAGGGGTAAGAACTTCGGTTTTGATCCTCACCTATTGATAGGTGATGAAGAGGAGTGAGGGGAAGGTAAGTAGAATTGCCCCTTAACAGATCTATTCATCATAAATCCACAAGTGAAAGTCTGGTTTTCTACCTGTCTATTATCACCTTCATGAATTTGCCATTTATCAGAAACCTTATTAATAAGCAGATTTTTCTGGAGAGCTATTACTGCATCATGGTTCCATTCACAGGCATGAACAAAAGAGGCTCCCGCATGGACTAAGTAGGGAAGAATGAAGTATCTAATACATGAGAAAAAAAATGTATGTTAAATATGGCTCACTCTCACTTATTTATGGCAAGACTTTTCTAAATTTAAATTACATTACTTTACATATTCTGCAATCTTGGAAAAAACCTTAGTGGGCCTTGGATTACCAGAAACTGACAGGAAAGCGACCCCCCCCCCCACCACACACACCACACATGACACTTTAACCTTTGATAGGATTATTTTAGCAAATAAATATATAGGGTGCAAGACAACTGCTTACATAAGGGATCATTCGGATTAAAAAACATTTTTGGGGGAGCGGATCAACAGACTCCCAACCCGCCAGCCCACAAGCAATAACAGAAGATCCCATGGTTAAACAGAAATCAACCAGACTCACATCCAAAGATGAATGCACACTGCTAGATCTCAAAAGAAATTTACTCACAAAATCTCTAACCACCATGATGGAAGAGGTGAAATCAGACCCTCATGAGACAAGACCTACATAAGGTGAGACAACGGGTAGGGGAAGCCAAAACACAAATCTCAAAAATCAAAGACATAATCAACCCGCACAACCGGAACATTACTCACCCAACAAGAGCTCCAAGCTACCAAAGAAAAACTAGACTACATGGAAAACCACTCCAGAAGCCAGATGCATTTGCTGTTTAGTCTCCCCCACCTACAATCAGAAGCCAGAATCTCCGGTTCATAGGCTTGTTGAGGGGGTAGAAAATCCAGACCCAGCTGGATTTCTGGAAGGATGGATCCGATCAACTTACAAAGTCGGAAATATCCCACCAATTCACAATTGAAATGGCACATCGGATTCCCGTAAAGGCCTGCACCTGGCACTCCACCGAGACCACTCATAGCTCGCCTTTTAAATGCAAGGCGAGCTATGAGTGGTCTCAGATAGCTCACACAATAGGGGAACTCCACCACGAAAATTCTACCATCGAAATTCCTAGACTACTCCATTGCATTGCAAAAAAAGATAAGCACTTTGCTTGTGAAGGTTCTCATTCATCCAGGTCATGGATATCTGTTGTATTCAATTAGATCAACTGGACTTGAAGTTTAGTTCTTGAAGAAGTTTCGCTAGTCATCCGACTGGCTTTCTCAATTCAGAATAACTTGTACAAGAATCTGTGGCAATTATGTACCTTGGAAAATCCCAATTAGCATATCACAGCCAGGTGTTAAGGGCGTGATTGCATAGTGGCTAAGAGGTGTTATAGGAACGCCCAGGGTAACCGAACAACACACTGAGGAGCAATTGGAACATCCAACCCAATACCGAAACACAAGAAAAGCAACATCATATACGCAGCGCAGTGAAGAATGCTCTGATTTGTAGGTGGGGAGACTAAACAGCAAATGCATCAAGTATGGTTCAGCACAGAAGAGCCAATTCCTCGGGTCAGGTCTCAGCCTTGTACCTGCATCATAAAGATAAAGGACATACCTTTGGTAATTGGAATGTTAACATATTGGTAAAGGAATGTGACTGGTTCAAGAGGGATGGCAAGGCCATTTATGTGAAAACAAGAAAACCAAGCTTAATAGAGGTGGGGGGGGGGGTTCAACACAAGGACAGGAATACTGAGATCGACACCAACTGTCTGCCATGTACAATGCTGTTTTGACACATACCCTGGGCTTCCGATAACACCACTATCCAATCATGCCCTTAACACCTGACTGTATATGCTAATTGGGATTTTCCAGGGTACATAATTGCCACAGATTCTTGTACAAATCATTCTGAATTGAGATGCCAGTCGGATGACTAGCGAAATGTCTTCAAGAACTAAACTTCAAGTCCAGTTGATCTAATTGAATATTACAGATATAGATAGCAACTTTCAACGATGTTAAAAAAACACCTTGCTTAAGCCAAAATAATTAACTCCCTGTGTATACCCAGCTAGGCTCCGCATTCAAGCCAACTGCAGAGTACGCCTATTGAATCGCCTGCTGGGGCCTGTCCTTGGTTAGACATCCAATAAAAGGTTTGGACAGTACACTCATTTATTCAACGACCAGTTTGAGATGCCCAAAAACACCAACATGTGGTTGCCCCTATCAGGACACTTAAAGAACAATTAAAGTTGTCCTAACATAAACCAGATGAGACTAAAACGAACAGAACTCACTCATTAATGGGCATTTATACACTCCTCTATTCAGACAAGAATTAATATGACACGTTTATACCACATACCGGACATTATATAATTTTGAACTTAATCATAAATCCAAACCGAAGTTTCGAAATGCGGATATACTAATATTATCAAAACCCTACTATGAGTCAATCTCATGCATAACAACTAAGTCTAATATATGAGAAACAACTCAAATGACCATATGTTCTAATGCAATCATACTAAATTGTTTGTTATTATCCTTCTCTATGTTTCTTCCTCCCCCTCCCCCTCTTCTACTCTCCTTTCTATACCTTTGTATAAAACTGTACTATGATATTTCTATAAAACCAGAAAATGAATAACCTATAATGAAGGGTTTATTATACTTGCTACATCTGTGATAATATCAAAATGTTTTACCCTCATCTTCTAAGCACAACACCAAATGATGATATCCTCATTATGCTGAGGACTGGACATACAACCACTGGGTACTGATACTCCAGATGATCTGATGGCCGTGGTGCATCCTTCTCTGTGCTTCATCTCCCTCTCTCACTCTCCTTTCTATACTTTAGCATAACTGTACTAAGATACTTCAAAAACCTGAAAATAAATAATTAATAATGTAAAAGGTTTATTCTACTTTGCTAAATCTGTGATAATATTAAAGTGTCTACCCTAACCCCTTAGCACAGCACAAATGACGATACTCCTCAGTATGCTGTATGCATATACAATCTCTGGGGAATTGGTTCTTTAGATATCTGATGGCTGCGGTTCCTCCCCCCCCCTTCATTCTCTTCACTATGACCATATACTACCCCATGCCACATGGTGGGGGGAGGGGAGGGGTGGGGTGTGACTCTGTGGCAAATGGATTATCTTCTACCTAGCAATTGTGTCCATCAATGATACCTCTTATACAGGCTGATAGCCAAGACACAAATAACTGCTATAGTATATGGAATAACATACACTATTTATAACAGAATTATATTATATAATATTATGTTAAATGTATTGATATGCTTAATACTTATCCCTTAGGTTATTTATGCCGTAATAGCCAACAACTTCCCTCTGTCTACCCTCGGCATAGTACCAAATGAGGATACTTTCTAATACACAAGAAACTGGACAGGAGGCACATATAACACTCATCCAAATAATCTGATGGTTAAAATGCCTCTCCTAACACCCTGCTCTGTCAATGCTCTTGATTTTAAAAGAGCTTAGTTCAGTTCTAGCGTAGACCACTGTTTCTCATCTTTTCAGATTCGCTTTGTCTGGGGATGTGCCTCTGGATTGGAAAAAAGCCGATGTAATACCAATATTCAAAAAAGGTAGTCGTTCACAGCCTGGAAACTATAGACCTGTAAGCCTAACATCAGTGGTAGGGAAGGTGATGGAACTTTGTTAAGGATCATATCCTTGACTTTGTCTCCAGGATCATCTTATTAGTAGTAGTCAGCATCGATTTATGAGAAATAGATCATGCCAGATAAATTTAATTGGTTTTTATGAAGAAGTGAGTAAGAAGTTAGATTCAGGCACAGCAGTGGATGTGGTACATTTGGATTTTGCAAAAACTTTTGATACTGTGCCACATAGGCGACTAATGTAAAACTGAGGACTGTTGGCCTTGAAGAAAACATTTGTTCATGGATAGAGAACTGGTTATTGGACCGCAAACAGAGAGTGGTGGTTAATGGAGCTACATCTATGTGGGCTAAAGTTCTAAGCGGAGTGCCTCAGGGTTCTGTACTGGGGCCGCTTCTGTAATCTGTTTTATAAATGACTTAGAAGGGGCATTGAGAGCAAGGTCTCGGTGTTTGCTGATGACACTAAACTATGCAGAGCTTTGGAAACTTCCAATGATGTGCAAGTGCTGCAAGCAGACCTAGATAGATTATCAAAATGGGCAGTAGAATGGCAGATGAGATTCAATGTTGATAAATGTAAGGTGATGCATTTGGGATTTAATAATCCCTGTGTCACTTACACCATAAATAACTCTGTGTTAAGTTCATCTGTAATGGAAAAGATTTGGGGGTTCTGGTAGATAACAGACTTAGCTATAGCAAACAATGCCAGGTAGCAACGGCTAGAGCTAGCAAGATATTGTCTTGTATAAAAAGGGGAATAGATTTAGAGAGAAAAATATTATTCTCCCTCTTTACAAGGCACTGGTAAGGCCTCATTTGGAATATGCGGTGCAGTTTTGGAATCCCAATACAAAAGGGACATCTTGGAATTGAAGTAGTTCAGAGAAGGGCATCTAATTAATAAGGGGAATGGAGGGGCTTGAATATGCAGGCAGATTAGACAAGTTAGGCTGTTTACATTGGAGAAGCGACGTTTGGTGGGGAATGATAACCTATTACAAATATATTAATGGCCCATACAATGAACTCTTTGGTGCATTGTTTACTAACAGGTCATATCAGAGGACACGCGGACATCCTTTAAGGTTGGAAGAAAAGAAGTTTCATCTTCAGGTTAGGAGGGGTTTCTTTACAGTGAGAACGGTGAAACTGTGGAACTGTCTTCCAGCAGATGTGGTAATAACAAGTTCATTGAATAGCTTTAAAAAGGCCTGGATAAGTTTCTAAAACTATAAAAATATTGAGAATTACTGGTATTAATGAATATAGATCTGGTTGATCCAGGGATACTTTCCGATTGCCGTTTGGAGTCAGGAAGGAATTTTTTCCCCCTTTTAGCTGGGGTTTTTTGCCTTCCTCTGGATCAACTGTTAGGTAGGGTTAAAAAAAAAAAAAAAGGGGGTGAATAGGTTGGACTTGATGGACGTATGTCTTTATTCAACCTTATTACTATGTTACTAAGTAAAATAATATCCCATTTGGTTTTATTGAAGAACAGGGGGTAAAAGAGCCGTGTCTTACCTCCCATTCTTCAAAAAACATTCAGAAACCGAGAACGAAAGTATTTTACCAGTGGATATACCCTTTAGGTCACTAAAGGGCACAAAGACATGGCAGACTTAGCCCTTCCCAACTTTTTAATACTTAGCCAGCCAGGTTACATTTTTCCACCTTTGGCTTTTGGCCCGGTTGTAACCAACCTCCAGATAGGATGGACCCCCTGTATTGGCAATAGCAATGAATGGTCCTGGCAAATAAATGTCATAGGAATGTTTGTCCAACATTGTCCAATCAAATTATTCCTGCCCACTGCATGGACAGCATTAGTAAATACAATATGCACGGGATACGTCCTGTTGTATTTGGGAAGGTATGAAGCCACATACAAACTCCGTGTTAAGATTTGCGATACAGGGTAGCACAAAGGGAATGTCCCCCCTCTGGGGGAAAAATTGTATCTCATGCAAAAAAAAAACCTAAACCTGGACTTTGTTTTGTTTCAGTCATTAAATTGCTTCCAAGAGATTTTATACTTACAAATTTGTGATCCACCGCCGCTTCCTGACTCTGCACTTCCTCTCCACTGCGGCTGCCGTGTTCTTTTTCTGTTCCCGAGCAGCCGCACTGGAGACTGGCAGTCAGTGATTGACCGTGAAGTCAGTGTCACACCCGACACTGACTGCCTTACCCAGAAGTGGAGGAGGATTGCAGAGCTGTGACGGTGGATCGCGCGGAGCTTGTAAATATAAAATCTCTTGCTGCAAGCAGATTTAATCATTGGAAACACACATAAAGTAGCCATGTTTAAACAACGTATATAATGTATATGAGTCCCATTATTTGTGCATATCCTCCTAAGGAGAAACATTTAAAATAAAACATCATGAGAAATGACCATCGTGATAAAAAATTGTATCAGTGTTTACAATCACCTGACTACAAGCAAGAACCAATTGTAGAGCACAGGAAGTGTTATGACTAATAGCCAGCGATAATACCACTTCCCTGATGGGTCAACGACAAATAATTCCCAGATTTTCCTGTTGAAAACAAACATTAAGTAATTTAAATTGAGGCTAAAATTGTAAGTTGTGTGTTAAATCTTGTGCTAAAAGTCGCATAGAGGCAATATTAAATCACGAGCGCGGGTCTTGCTGGCGTCTTTTGCAGAACCCATAAGCAAATTTACACAGCGGCTCTGGGTAAATGAGCCAGAAAGTCTATTAAGTTAGAAAATCCTCTGCGCTTCTGGTTGGGGAAATCCTTACATAATCTTGAAACTACTGTTAAACCTTTGTCAAATCAGTAAAAATCAGTACTGCTCTGGCCTGATGTGGATCAGTCAGTCATGCGTCCATACACGGTACGATCATATCAGCTCCCTTTACTTTAGTAACGACCAACAGAAATTTTCCGTCTTTCCGACCGACCATAGTGGCGACTAGGGTCTTCATCGGCATTCTGGTCGGTCAGGAAAGGCCGTACACTTGAACGATAATGGGTAAATCCCGTCATGGAACAACGGGATTTACCCCTTATCGTTCGTATATATGGTCACCTTTAGTCCTTAGAGTATCACAGTGCTCTTATTTTTTAATATCCATATATTGGACTAATATCCTTCGCTAGGAAAAGAATAATAAAAATAATGGAATATGGAAGTCCCTGATAAGAATTTGAAGCTCTTGTTACCTTTCATTTTATTTACCAGCAACTCACAATGACTGGTAAATAAACTGCAGGGTACAAGCAGCTTTCAAAGTCTTATCAGGGATTCCATATTGGTGTATAGAAACACTGTGCAGAGACAGTGGATATAGGGGTTAGGGTTGGGGGTAGTTCTTGATTACTTCATGGGCTGTAGATTGTACGGCAACAACATGGAAGCCTCTCTTATTTACAAAATCTATTTCTCACATATACTAAATGCAACGTACCAGTTCTGGGGAGAAAATTCACATTAGGTTTTTAAAAATGTAAGTTTAGTTCTCCTTTAAGCAAAAGTAGTTAAAATAAAGTGTTGAGAGATGACTTTAACCCCTGTACTTAGAAGCTAAAGAACTACTATAAGTGTGTGTGTGTGTGGTGGTGTGTGTGTTGTGTGTGCACGTGAGAAGAGCAACAAAGGAAAGATAAGGAATCCTGAAAATTGAATAAAAATTGAATAAAAATAATAAAAATGAGCAAAAATCTAATAATTGGGGGGAGGGGGGAATCAACAAAGAGAGACAGACAGGAAGAGCAAATGTAGATGAAATTATAAAATTAATATTTATGTGGGGTGAACTTTCCCTAACTACTACTCATACAAATACATACTAATAATACTTAGATTTTATTAAGTAGTGCCAGCTTTGACCCTTGGCTTGTAGAAAGTTGTAATAACCTATGGCATGGGTTATCAATAAAATCTAATGTATGGGTTATTCAAGAAATCAAGTATGGGTTATCAAATAATAATGTATGGTGTATCAATAAAATCTAATGCATGGGTTAGCAACATAATCTAATTCATGGTTATAACAAATTCTAATTCATGGGTTATACAACAAAATCTAATGTATGGGTTATCACAAAATCTAATGTATGGGTATCTAACAAAATCTAATGTATGGGTTATCAACAAAATCTAATGTATGGGTTATCAACAAAATCTACTGCATGGGTTATCAACAAAATCGAATGCATGAGTTAGCAATAAAATCTAATGTATGGGTTAGCAACAAAATATAATGCATGGGTTATCAAAAAAATCTTATGCATGGGTTATCAACAAAATCTAATGTATGGGTTATCAACAAAATCTACAAGCATTAGAAATGGAAGCGCACACTTATCCTCAGATTAAAATGTTTATTATATCACACAACGAACAACGTTTCGGAGAGCGCTATGTCTGTTCATCAGGTATGATGAAGGAGACATAGCGCTCTCCGAAACGTGTTTCGTTTGTGTGATATAATAAACAGTTGAATCTGAGGATAAGTGTGCGCTTCCATTTCTAATGCTTGTCCCTCTCCCACCAACCCAAAACAGGTTAGCGTAAGAGGGAGCACACCTGGTGCCCATTCCTGCACATATTATGTGCATTCCTGCACATAATACTTCCCATCAATTAAAGTAATTATGTGTCAGGGCAAACCTCAGGAGGTTTAAATAAAGTGGTGTCTACCGACATTCCATGCCTCTCCATATCCAGGAAATAGCTCACAGCCTTCAATCCCGTGTGGTGATCTATATTTGTAAAGGTAATCGACAACAGGTTACCAAAAGGCTTTTCACAGGTATTTATTGACCTTGTAATTTGGTAATTGAACTTGTGGTGTCCTGATGTACGAATCCAAAGATAACCACATGGGATTGGAGATGACCATCATAAAGATACATGGGTTCTCATTCAATCCCCCAATACCTCCGACTATGGGTCTACCGGAGGGTTGTACATGTTCTTGTGCAATTTGAGTAGAAGTACTCAGGAGGCTGCTTCTTTGGAGGAAATGGCCATTTCAGAGCATAGTCTATCAAATGTAGGATCTTTTTTTGGAAGGTCCCTGTGGGATCAGATGGTAGGAGTTTGTAGTTAGTTTTATTGTTCAGCTGTTTGATTGCTTCATCTCTATACATGATGTCTGGCCAGATGACAATATTTCCTCCCTTGTCAGAAGGTTTAATCAGTACATCTTCCCAAGTAAAATGTCTTTAAGAGTCGGCCATTCTGTTTAGTCAAGTTGTGGCCTGTTTGGTATTGACAGGTAGTTTTTCAATTTCACGCATAGTCCTGCGGTAGAAGACATTGATACTTGGGAATCCAGACAAGGCATGGCAAAAGGTAGACTTGGGTTTGAATCTGTTACTCACACCTTGATGTGTGTTCTGTTGCAAATGGAGTAGAGTTAAAATGCACTTTCAATGCCAGTTTCCTACAAAAAAAAAAATATAGGTCTTTATCTAGCATGAATCTATCTACAGGTTTGTCAGGGCAGAATGTTTAACCCCTTGACAGGACTTGCCTCTGTGTAGGAGTGAGTATACGTGATGATAAATTGATAATCTGCATCTCGTCCCTTGAGTGATTAGTTGCAATTGTGTCTGAAAAGTCACTATGGAGGGTGTCACTGGCTAAATTTGGATTAGAGTTTAAGGACAACTCTACCCTCATAAGAACATCTTTTAGAAAGAATGGCCTCTTTAAAATATGTTGATATATCATAGTTTGTCCTATGACTTCATTACTGAATGCATGCTATGCTTCTGGATGCCTCATGGAAACTGAGCAATTTAGAAACCTGTACTGCGCTTTACTGAGCCTGGGCATGCTCAGAAGAGGCAGATAGGGGATTAACATTCAGTCATTGGCGTGATGTCAACTGTCAAATCCATAATGACAGTTATAACTGGAAGAGCCAGGAAGCAGAAACAGGGGCAACAGGACATTGTGCAGGATTTCAGGTTAGACTTAATATTCAGATTTCAAACTATTACCGTTTAGGGTTTTGGGGGGTGATTTACCTGTATGAAGTTCTCATTTTAGGGCTGGACTTGCCCTTTAAGTCCCAGTTTTGGACTTGCCTTTAAGTCCAGTTTCAAACTCCTGTTTGTAATGTCGGGGGTAATGGTCACTGTTTTTAGATCTCAAACTCCTGTTGGTAATGTAGAGTTTAATAGGTAATCTATAATCGATTTTTTTCTACTGTATTGGTCTATGTCTATTTGTGTTTTTCTAAAAATCCTCTTATATAAGAAAGCTTTTTGTAGTCTGTTGTTGATTTTTTATTCATTTTAGGAGATAAAGTTGAATTATTAAAATTTGATGCTTGTACTGACCATTTTGTTGCTAACCCATGCATTGGATCTTGTTGCAAACCATGCATTAGATCTTGTTGCTAACCCATGCATTAGATCTTGTTGCAAACCATGCTTTAGATTTTATTGATAACCCATGCATTAGATTTTATGCGAACCCATGCAATTAGATCTTGTTGATAACCCATGCATTAGATTCCGTTGTTAACCCATTCATTGGATCTTGTTGCTAAATGCTAACCATGCATTAAATGTTGTGCTAAGCCATGCATTAGATGTTGTTGGTAACCGATGTATTAGATTTTGTTGCTAACGCATGCATTAGATTACATTGCTAACCCATGTATTAGGTTTGTTGCTAACCCATGCATTAGATTTTGTTGATAACCCATACTTAGATTTTGTTGAAACCCATACATTAGATTTTGTTGATAACCCATGCATAAGATTTTTTTGATACCCATGCATTATATTTTGTTGCTAACCCATACATTAGATTTATTGCAACTCATGCATTCGATTTGTTGATAACCATGCAGTATTTTGTTGTTGAAACCCATACTTAGATTTTGTTGATAACCCATACATTAGATTTTGTGAAACCATACATTGATTTGTTGATAACCCATGAATTAGATTTTGTTGATAACCATGAATTAAGATGTGCTAACCCATGCATAGATTTTATGATAACCCATACATTAGATAGTGATAACCCATACATTAGATTATTGAAACCCATACATTAGTTTATTGATAACCCATCCCTAGGTTATTATCAACTTTCTACAAGCCAAGGGTCAAAGCTGGCATACTTAATAAAATCTAAGTATTATTAGTATGTATTTGTTGAGTAAGTAGTTAGGGAAAGTTCACCCCTACATAAATATTCATTTTATAATTTCATCTACATTTGCTTTCCTGTCGTCTCTCTTTGTTTGATTCCCCCTCCCCCCCATTATTAGATTTTTGCTCATTTTTATATATTTTTTCAATTTTTCAATTTTCAGGATTTCCTTATCTTTCCTTGTTTGCTCTTCTGCACGTGCACACACACACACACACACACACACACACACCACTTATAGTAGTTCTTTAGCTTCTAAGTACAGGGGTTAAAGTCATCTCTCAACACTTTATTTTAACTACTTTTGCTTAAAGGAGAACTAAACTTACATTTTTAAAAACCTAATGTGAATATTTCTCTCCCCAGAACTGGTACGTTGCATTTAGTATATGTGAGAAATGATTTGTAAATAAGAAGGCTTCCATGTTGTTGCCAGTACAATCTACAGCCATGAAGTAATCAAAGAACTACACCCCCTAACCCCTATATCCACTGTCTCTATGCACAGTGTTTCTATACACCAATATGGAATCCCTGATAAGACTTTGAAAGCTGCTTGTTACCCTGCAGTTTATTTACCAGTCATTGTGAGTTGCTGGTAAATAAAATGAAAGGTAACAAGCAGCTTCCAAAGTCTTATCAGGGACTTCCATATTCCATTATTTTTATATTCTTTTCCTAGCGAAGGATATTAGTCCAATATATGGATATTAAAAAATAAGAGCACTGTGATACTCTAAGGACTAAAGGTGACCATTATACGAACGATAAGGGGTAAATCCCGTTGTTCCATGACGGGATTTACCCATTATCGTTCAAGTGTACGGCCTTTCCTGACCGACCAGAATGCCGAGTGAACGACCCTAGTCGCCAATAGGTCGGTCGGGAAAGACGGGAAATTCTGTTGGTCTTACTAAAGTAAAGGGAGCTGATATGATCGTACCGTGTATGGACGCATGACTGACTGATCCACATCAGGCCAGAGCAGTACTGATTTTTACTGATTTGGCAAAGGTTTAACAGTAGTTTCAAGATTATGTAAGGATTTCCCCAACCAGAAGCGCAGAGGATTTTCTAACTTAATAGACTTTCTGGCTCATTTACCCAGAGCCGCTGTGTAAATTGCTTATGGGTTCTGCAAAAGACGCCAGCAGACCCCGCTCGTGATTTAATATTGCCTCTATGCGACTTTTAGCACAAGATTTTAACACACAACTACAAATTTAGCCTCAATTTAAATTACTTAATGTTTGTTTTCAACAGGAAAATCTGGGAATTATGTGCGTTGACCCATCAGGGAAGTGGTATTATCGCTGGTATAGTCATAACAATCCTGTGCTCTACAATTGGTTCTGCTTGTAGTCAGGTGAGTGTAAACACTGATATACATTTTATTATCACGATGGTCATTTCTTCATGATGTTTATTTTAAATGTTTCTCCTTAAGGAGGATTGCCAAATAATGGGACTCATATACATTATATACATGTTTTTAAACATGGCTACTTTATGTGTGTTTCCAATGATTAAATCTGCTTGCAGCAAGAGATTTTATATTTACAAGCTCCGCGCGATCCACCGTCACAAGCTCTGCAATCCTCTCTCCACTTCTGGGTAAGGCAGTCAGTGTCGGGTGTGACAATGACTTCACGGTCAATCACTGACTGCCAGTTCCAGTGCGGCTGCTCGGGAACAGAAAAAGAACACGGCAGCCGCAGTGGAGAGGGAGTGCAGAGTCAGGAAGCGGCGGTGGATCACAAATTTGTAAGTATAAAATCTCTTGGAAGCAGATTTAATGACTGGAAACAAAACAAAGTCCAGGTTTAGGTTTTTTTTTGCATGAGATACAATTTTTCCCCCAGAGGGGGGACATTCCCTTTGTGCTACCCTGTATCGCAAATCTTAACACGGAGTGTTGTATGTGGCTTCATACCTTCCCAAAATACAATACAGGACGTAATCCCGTGCATATTGTATTTACTAATGCTGTCCATGCAGTGGGCAGGAATTAATTTGATTGGACAATGTTGGACAAAATTCCTATGACATTTATTTGCCAGGACCATTCATTGCTATTGCCAATACAGGGGGTCCATCCTATTCTGGAGGTTGGTTACAACCGGGCCAAAAGCCAAAGGTGGAAAAATGTAACCTGGCTGGCTAAGTATTAAAAGTTGGGAAGGGCTAAGTCTGCATGTCTTTTGTGCCCTTTAGTGACCTAAAGGGTATATCCACTGGTAAAATACTTCGTTCTCGGTTTCTGAATGTTTTTTGAAGAATGGAGGTAAGACACGGCTCTTTTACCCCCTGTTCTTCAATAAAACCAAATGGGATATTATTTTACTTAGTACTAGTAATTAAGGTTGAATAAAGACATACGTCCATCAAGTCCAACCTATTCACCCCTTTTTTTTTTTAACCCTACCTAACAGTTGATCCAGAGGAAGGCAAAAAACCCAGCTAAAAGGGGGAAAAAATTCCTTCCTGACTCCAAACGGCAATGGAAAGTATCCCTGGATCAACCAGATCTATATTCATTAATACCAGTAATTCTCAATATTTTTATAGTTTTAGAAACTTATCCAGGCCTTTTTTAAAGCTATTCAATGAACTTGTTATTACCACATCTGCTGGAAAACAGTTCCACAGTTTCACGTCTCACCTGTAAAGAAACCCTCTAACTGAAGATGAAACTTTTTTCTCCAACCTTAAAGGATGTCCGCGTGTCCCTGATAGGCTGTTAGTAAACAATGCACCAAAGAGGTCATGTATGGGCCATTAATATATTTGTATAAGGTTATCATGTCCCCACGCAAACGTCGCTTTTCCAATGTAAAACAGCCCTAACTGTCTAATCTGCCTGCAATTCAAGCCTCCATTCCCCTTATTAATTAGATGCCCTTCTTGAACTACTTCAATTTCCAAGATGTCCCTTTTGTATATGGGATTCCAAAACTGCACCGCATATTCCAAATGAGGCCTTACCAGTGCTTGTAAAGAGGGAGAATAATATTTTTCTCTCTTAAATCTATTCCCCTTTTTATACAAGACAATATCTTGCTAGCTCTAGCCGTTGCTACCTGGCATTGTTTGCTATAGCTAGTCTGTTATCTACCAGAACCCCCAAATCTTTTTCCATTACAGATGAACTTAACACAGAGTATTTATGGTGTAAGTGGACACAGGGATTATTAAATCCCAAATGCATCACCTTACATTTATCAACATTGAATCTCATCGCCATTCACTGCCCATTTTGATAATCTATCTAGGTCTGTTGCAGCACTTGCACATCATTGGAAGTTTCCAAAGCTCGCATAGTTTAGTGTCATCAGCAAACACCGAGACCTTGCTCTCAATGCCCCTTCTAAGTCATTATAAAAAGATTAAACAGAAGCGGCCCCAGTACAGAACCCTGAGGCACTCCGCTTAGAACTTTAGCCCACATAGATGTAGCTCCATTAACCACCACTCTCTGTTTGCGGTCCAATAACCAGTTCTCTATCCATGAACAAATGTTTTCTTCAAGGCCAACAGTCCTCAGTTTATACATTAGTGCCTATGTGGCACAAGTATCAAAGTTTTTGCAAAATCCAAATATACCACATCCACTGCTGTGCCTGAATCTAACTTTTACTCACTTCTTCATAAAAACCAATTAAATTTATCTGGCATGATCTTTCTCATAAATCGATGCTGACTACTACTAATAAGATGATCCTGGAGACAAAGTCAAGGATATGTCCTTAACAAAGTTTCCATCACCTTTCCTACCACTGATGTTAGGCTTACAGGTCTATAGTTTCCAGGCTGTGAACGACTACCTTTTTGAATATTGGTATTACATCGGCTTTTTTCAATCCAGAGGCACATCCCCAGACAAAAGCGAATCTGAAAAGATGAGAAACAGTGGTCTAGCTAGAACTGAACTAAGCTCTTTTAAAATCAAGAGCATTGACAGAGCATGGGTGGTAGGAGAGGCATTTTAACATCAGATTATTTGGATGAGTGTTATATGTGCCTCCGTCCGTTTCTTGTGTATTAGAAAGTATCCTCATTTGGTATCATGCCGAGGGTAGACAGAGGGAAGTTGTTGGCTATTACGGCATAAATAACCTAAGGGATAAGTATTAAGCATATCAATACATTTAAACATAATATATATATAATATAATTCTGTTATAAATAGTGTATGTTATTCCATATACTATAGCAGTTATTTGTGTCTTGGCTATCAGCCTGTATAAGAGGTATCATTGATGGACACAATTGCTAGGTAGAAGATAATTCCATTTGCCACAGAGTCACACCCCACCCCCTCCCCCAACCATGTGGCATGGGGTAGTATATGGTCATAGTGAAGAGAGATGAAGGGAGGGGGGAGGGAACGCAGCCATCAGATAATCTAAAGAACCAATTCCCAGAGATTGTATATGCAACTACGCATACTGAGGAGTATCGTCATTTGGTGCTGTGCTAAGGGGGTTAGGGTGCGAGACACTTTAATATTATCACAGATTTAGCAAAGTAGAATAAACCTTTTACATTTTTAATTATTTATTTTCAGGTTTTATGAAGTATCTTAGTACAGTTATGCTAAAGGTATAGAAAGGAGAGTGAGGGAGAGGAAGATAGAGGCACAGAGAAGGATGCACCACGGCCATCAGATCATCTGGAGTATCAGTACCCAGTGGTTGTATGTCCAGTCTCAGAATAATGAGGAATATCATCATTTGGTGTTGTGTTTAGAAGATGGGGTAGATAAAACATTTTGATATTTCACAGATGTAGCTAGTATAATAAACCCTTTCAATTATAGGTTATTCATTTTCTGGTTTTATAGAAAATCATAGTACAGTTTATACTAAAGGTATAGAAAGGAGAGTAGAAGAGGGGGAGGGGGAGGAAGAAACATAGAGAAGGATATAAACATAACAATTAGTATAGATTGCATTAGAACATATGGTCTTGAGTTTTTTCTCATGATAGACTTAGTGTTATGCATGAATTGACTCATAGTAGGGGTTTTGATAATATTAGTATATCCGCATTTCGAAACTTCGGTTGGATATGATTAAGTTCAAAATTATATAATGTCCGGTATGTGGTATAAACGTGTCATATTAATTCTTGTCTGAATAGAGGAGTGTATAAATGCCCATTAATGAGTGAGTTCTGTTCGTTTTAGTCTCATCTGGGTTATGTTAGGACAACTTTAATTTCTTTAAGTGTCCTGATAGGGGCAAACCACATGTTGTGGTGTTTTGGGCATCTCAAACCTGGTGTTGAATAAATGAGTGTACGTCCAAACCTTTTATTGGATGTCTAACCAAGGACAGGCCCAGCAGGCGATTCAAATAGGCGTACTCTGCAGTTGGCTTGAATGGGAGCCTAGCGGGGATACCAGGGAGTATATATTTTGGCTTAAGCAAGGTGTTTTTTAACATCGTTGAAAGTTGCTTATCTATATCTGTAATATTCAATTAGATCAACTGGACTTGAAGTTTAGTTCTTGAAGACATTTCGCTAGTCATCCGACTGGCATTCTCAATTCAGAATGATTTGTACAAGAATTGTGACAATTATGTACCCTGGAAAATCCCAATTAGCATATTACAGTCAGGTGTTAGGGCATGATTGGATAGTGGTGTTATCGGAAACGCCCAGGGTAAGGTGTCAAAAAAGCATTGTACATGGCAGACAGTTGGTGTCTATCTCAGTATTCCTGCCTGGTGTTGAACCCCCCCCCCCACCTCTATTTTAGGCTTGGTTCTTTGTTTTCACATAAATGGCCTTGCCATCCCTCTTGAACCAGTCACATTCCTTTACCAATATGTTAACATTCCAATTACCAAAGGTATGTCCTTATCTTTATGATGCAGGTACAAGGCTGAGACCTGACCCGAGGAATTGGCTCTTCGTGTGAACCATACATTGATGCATTTGCTGTTTAGTCTCCCCCACCTACAAATCAGAGCATTCTTCACTGCGCTGCGTATATGATGTTGCTTTTCTTGTGTTTCGGTATTGGGTTGGATGTTCCATTGCTGCCTCAGTGTGTTGTTCGGTTACCCTGGGCGTTCCTAAACACCTCTTAGCCACTATGCAATCACGCCCTTAACACCTGGCTGTGATATGCTAATTGGGATTTTCCAAGGTACATAATTGCCACAGATTTTGTACAAGTCATTCTGAATTGAGAAAGCCAGTCGGATGACTAGCGAAACTTCTTCAAGAACTAAACTTCAAGTCCAGTTGATCTAATTGAATACAACAGATATACCATGACCTGGATGAATGAGAACCTTCACAAGCAAAGTTGCTTATTTTTGCAATGCAATGGAGTAGTCTAGGATATTCTGATGTGTAGAATTTTCGTTGGTGGAGTTCCCCTATTGTGTGAGCTAGTCTGAGACCACTCATAGCTCGCCTTTTGCATTTAAAAGGCGAGCTATGAGTGGGCTCGGTGGAGTGCCAGGTGCAGGGGCCTTTACGGGAATCCGATGTGCCATTTCAATTGTGAATTGGTGGGATATTTCCTGACTTTGTAAGTTTGATCGGATCCATCCTTCCAGAAATCCAGCTGGGTCTGGATTTTTTACCCCCCTCAACAAGCCTATGAACCGGAGATTCTGGCTTCTGATTTGTAGGTGGGGGAGACTAAACAGCAAATGCATTGGCTTTGGAGTGGTTTTCCATGAGTCTAGTTTTTCTTTGGTAGCTTGGAGCTCTTGTTGGAGGTGAGTAATGTTCCGGTTGTGCGGGGTGTTATGTCTTTGATTTTTGAGATTTGTGTTTTGGCTTCCCCTACCGTTGTCTCACCTTATGTAGGTCTTGTCTCATGAGGGTCTGATTTCACCTCTTCCATCATGGTGGTTAGAGATTTTTTGTGAGTAAATTTCTTTTGAGATCTAGCAGTGTGCATTCATCTTTGGATGTGAGTCGTGGTTGATTTCTGTTAACCATGGGATCTTCTGGTTGTTTGTGGCTGGCGGGTTGGGAGTCTGTTGATCCGCTCCCCCAAAAATGTTATTTTAATCCGAATGATCCACTTATGTAAGCAGTGTCTTGCACCCTATATTTATTTGCTAAAATAATCCTATCAAAGGTTAAAAGTGTGCATGTGTGTGTGTGTGTGTGTGGGGGGGGGGGTCGCTTTCCTGTCAGTTTCTGGTAATCCAAGGCCACTAAGGTTTTTTCCAGATTGCAGAATATGTAAAGTAATGTAATTTAAATATTAGAAAAGTCTTGCCAGCTAAATAAGTGAGAGTGAGACATATTTTAACATACATTTTTTTTATGTATTAGATACTTCATTCTTCCCTACTTAGTCCATGCGGGAGCCTCTTTTGTTAGCCTGTGAATGGAACCATGATGCAGTAATAGCTCTCCAGAAAAATCTGCTTATTAATAAGGTTTCTGATAAATGGCAAATTCATGAAGGTGATAATAGACAGGTAAGAAAACCAGACTTTCACTTGTGGATTTATGATGAATAGATCTTGTTAAAGGGCAATTCTACTTACCTTCCCCACTCCTCTTCATCCACCTATCAATAGGTGAGGATCAAAACCGAAAAGTTCTTACCCCTGGATACTTTACAGGCATTAAAAAATACAGCATGAGTATCAGTTAATTCAGTTAAATCAGTGTGGCAGTATCAAACGCTAAAAGCAGGCTGGGGACCTGTATTACGCCCCCCTCATAGTGTCATCATGAGGAGGATCAGGTCTCCCAAGTATCCCCGCATTATGCTAAGTTTAAAAGTAGAAAAGCATACAAAGTGCACCCCCTGATGCGGTTATCCTCCTAGAAGGACTTAATCATAGGTGAGGGGCCTCCGGATGCCGGCGCTCTTTATATGTAGCTATACGTTAACCCACTGCCTGATTGGTTAGCATAACTCCAATCAGGTTGTAGAAGGCTGTACACACCTCTGCTCCGCCTCCCTCCATGATCGGGGGTTAAACTACTTAATTGCCAGCCGCTCCTTAACTGTATGTACAGCTCTGGAATATCTAAGAGAACCATGTCAGCCCAGAGAAACATGAGTATGGCATTGGAGGCAGTAGAATCCTATATTATGGGACAGTAATTAGGAACACATAAGTAATACACTTTATATCCATAGCGGGGCAGAAACATGAAAAATAATTGAACATGTTTCAAACATTAGAATCTCAACCCTCTTATGAAGTGACAATCGTCACAAAACGCATCAGGAGAGATCTCTGGAGATGTTTTCTCACCTCACGTTGTTTTGCCATTAGTGTTACAATAAAGGATTACTCTGACAAGGTTAAAGACTTGTCCCATTCGTTTTTTCTTACTGGAAGGAGTTTGTTCATATCAGAGGTGCCAGTCCTTTGGGATCATGAGTCCCCTTTATGCTGAGCCCGGTGGCAGACAGGATCAGGTAGGACACCAGATCGCTAGCTACTTTCGAGAAACTGCGAATGGATAAGCTGACTAATGTAGCTAATCTTTCTTAACCCAACATAACGCATCTCTCCAAGGTATGAAATGGTTCATCTTAGAAAAAAACACCCTAGGCAGAGAGGTGGGGAGCAGGGAGAACACGTTATTAAGAAAGGAAAGCAGGTGGATCTTATGCTAAACTATTAGCACTACTGGCTTAACAAAAAAATACAATGGCACGGATGTTAATACACGTGCCATTGAGGTATTGTACTTATATAAGAGACCCTTACTTAGACTTACCGTACCTGAACCATTGCCTTTTGGATACTCATTCTCTCATAGTTCGGAGGGAATACAGTTGTCCATCAGTGATCTAAAATTAACTGTATTTTGATTAAATGCTTAAGGTTAGAAAATGAGAAATACTTACCTTGTAAAATGTCCATCTCTACGGTGATTATCCAAATCTGGTGGTCAGTAAACTAGGCTAGCCATGTATTTTGGACTGATTGCAGAGGTAGAATTATTTATCACAGAGCACAGTGACGCATGAAATAAGATAAATTATCATCCTCATGGCCTGGGTAATCCATATGATGTCTAATAGCCCATCTATCGTGATATTGTCGATAACTTCCTTTGCCGATTAACATATCAAAATCCACCTAAACATGAACACATGGCAAGTAATGGACACTTTTTATTAATATAGTGGAGTTGTTGTTGGGATATGGGCGAGTATCATAATCATTATATTGGCAATCCGGTCCCTCCAACCCATGCTCAGTCCTGCGCTCACTGACAATGCAATAGGGGTGACTTGCATCACAATGATCATCTAGGCTATATAATAAATGATACAGGAGATCGAGGTGTCCTGGTACTTGTCACAGTGCCGGTATGACTCCCCAGACACGGCACTTTATTTCACGTTCTGCCCGTATGGATAAAAGTGTATTACTTATGTGTGCCTAAGTTACTATCCCATAATATAGGAGTTACTGCTCCAATGCCATAACTCATGTTTTCTCTGGCTGAAATGGTTCTCTTAGATATTCCAGAGCGTAGATACAGTTAAGAAGCGGCCGGCAATTAAGTAGTAAACCCAATAAGGCAGCGGGTTAACGTATAGCTACATATAAAGAGCGCCGGCATCGGAGGTCCCTCACCTATGAATAAGTCCTCTGAGGGACGAAACCCGTCAGGGGGTGCACTTTGTATGTTTGGCTATTCTTTTTCCAATTCTAAATTTTATTGATGTCAGTGCTTATAATCAACATTAGTTATAACAGCAGAAGCAATCTTGTGTCACCATATTTTTACATTTACATTTTACATGTGCTTAATAAAATATTTAAACACATTAAAGAGATTTAGATTTGAGAAAGGATAGAAGAGTGATCTGTTTATTAACACATCTGAGGATGTTTCTCTGTATATTATTTTGCTATGAGAGTCGGTTTATTCTCTTTGTGTGTATTCTAGGAGATTGGGGGGGAAAGGAGGGGGTGGGTGGGTTATGGTTCCTATACTTTGATTAATAGCATTATTCATAACATTAATAACATTCACTTTTATCATGTTATGTATCTATGGTTTACAAATCAAAGGATTGCAAGGAAAGGCAGCAACTACGTAAGCAGGCCCTCCATGTGGTGGTCCATATTCAAGGCAACTTTCCCAGGCCACGGTTCATCAAGTAAACTTCAAAGTAAGAATGCGCTACTCACAGGTATACGAATATACAAACTCACTTTATTTGAATCATATTAAAAAGGGGAGAGATACACGGACCAAACACAGCGACACAAAGGAAGCACCACCGCCTCCGGTGGGTGGACAACACTTCCTCCGAGGTAGGTGGAGCTACCAGACCTAAGACCTATAGGTGAGTATCCCCCGGGTTGTTAATCTAAAGGTAAAGATGGCGCTACATTAATTCGATAAAGGGACAGTATAAGAAAAAGAGGGAGGGGAAACCCACAGTGCCGTGAAAAACAAAAAGCAAACCAAAAATAGAAGCAACCGGAAAGAGAAAGCTAGGAAGACCGAAGGTAAGTAAGAACCATCAAGCTCCATACAATAATCGATGATTAAAGGCCCGAACATCCAACCTTTAAAATATAGTGCGTAATGGGAAAACAGTTTAAAACACATAATACTGAAATATGTACAGCGAGCTCCCAAAGCCTGAATCATTAACAGATCGCTGCTGAGAAGTAGATCAGGTGGCAAAAAAAGGGAAGGACAGTCATTTACAAGTACCTGGATGAAAAAGAAACATTACAAGTGCAAATTCATGTTTAACCCCTTGACAGGACTTGCCTCTGTGTAGGAGTGAGTATACGTGATGATAAATTGATAATCTGCATCTCGTCCCTTGAGTGATTAGTTGCAATTGTGTCTGAAAAGTCACTATGGAGGGTGTCACTGGCTAAATTTGGATTAGAGTTTAAGGACAACTCTACCCTCATAAGAACATCTTTTAGAAAGAATGGCCTCTTTAAAATATGTTGATATATCATAGTTTGTCCTATGACTTCATTACTGAATGCATGCTATGCTTCTGGATGCCTCATGGAAACGAGCAATTTAGAAACCTGTACTGAGCCTTTACTGAGCCTGGGCATGCTCAAAGAGGCAGATAGGGGATTAACATTCAGTCATTGGGCTGTGATGTCAACTGTCAAATCCATAACTGACAGTTACTAACTGGAAGAGCCAGAAGCAGAAACAGGGGCAACAGACATTGGTGCAGGATTTCAGGTTAGACTTATATATTTCAATTTCAAACTATTCCGTTTAGGGTTTTGGGGGGTGATTTACCTGTATGTAAGTTCTCATTTTAGGGCTGGACTTGCCCTTTAAGTCCCAGTTTTGGACTTGCCTTTAATCCAGTTTCAAACTCCTGTCTTGTAATGTCGGGGGTTAATGTCACTGTTTTGATCTCAAACTCCTGTGTGTAATGTAGAGGTTAATAGGTAATCTATAATCGATTTTTTTCTACTGTATTGGTCTATGTCTATTTTGTTTTTTCTAAAATTCCTCTATATAAGAAACTTTTTGTAGTCTGTTGTTGATTTTTTATTCATTTTAGGAGATAAAAGTTGTAATAATTAAAATTTGATGCTTGTACTGACCATTTTGTTGCTAACCCATGCATTGGATCTTGTTGCAAACCCATGCATTAGATCTTGTTGCTAACCATGCATTAGATCTTGTTGCAAACCCATGCTTTAGATTTTATTGATAACCCATGCATTAGATTTTATTGCGAACCCATGCAATTAGATCTTGTTGATAACCCATGCATTAGATTCCGTTGTTAACCCATTCATTGGATCTTGTTGCTAAATGCTAACCCATGCATTAAATGTTGTTGCTAAGCCATCATTAGATGTTGTTGGTAACCGATGTATTAGATTTTGTTGCTAACGCATGCATTAGATTACATTGCTAACCCTGTATGAGGTTTTGTTGCTAACCCATGCTTAGATTTTGTTGATAACCCATACTTAGATTTTGTTGATAACCCATACATTAGATTTTGTTGATAACCCATGCATAAGATTTTTTTGATAACCATGCATTATTTTGTTGCTAACCCATACATTAGATTTTATTGCTAACTCATGCATTCGTTTGTTGATAACCCATGCATATTAGATTTGTTGATAACCCATACATTAGATTTTGTGATAACCATACATTAGATTTTGTTGAAACCCATGAATTAGATTTTGTTGATAAACCCATGAATTAGATTATGTGCTTAACCCATGCATTAGATTTTATTGATAACCCATACATTAGATTATGTTATAACCCATACATTAGATTTTGATTATACCCATACATAGATTTATTGATAACCCATGCCATAGGTTATTATCAACTTTCTACAAGCCAAGGGTCAAAGCTGGCATACTTAATAAAATCTAAGTATTATTAGTATGTATTTGTATGAGTAGTAGTTAGGAAAGTTCACCCCTACATATATTCATTTTATAATTTCATCTACATTTGCTCTTCCTGTCTGTCTCTCTTGTTTGATTCCCCCTCCCCCCAATTATTAGATTTTTTTGCTCATTTTATATTATTTTTATTTCAATTTTTTACAATTTTCAGGATTCCTTATCCTTTCCTTTGTTGCTCTTCTGCACGTGCACACACACACACACACACACACACACACACACACACTTATAGTAGTTCTTTAGCTTCTAAGTACAGGGGTTAAAGTCATCTCTCAACACTTTATTTTAACTACTTTTGCTTAAAGGAGAACTAAACTTACATTTTTAAAAACCTAATGTGAATATTTCTCTCCCAGAACTGTACGTTGCATTTAGTATATGTGAGAAATAGATTTTGTAAATAAGAAGGCTTCCATGTTGTTGCCAGTACAATCTACACAGCCCATGAAGTAATCAAAGAACTACACCCCCTAACCCCTATATCCACTGTCTCTATGCACAGTGTTTCTATACACCAATATGGAATCCCTGATAAGACTTGAAAGCTGCTTGTTACCCTGCAGTTTATTTACCAGTCATTGTGAGTTGCTGGTAAATAAAATGAAAGGTAAACAAGCAGCTTCCAAAGTCTTATCAGGGACTTCCATATTCCATTATTTTATTATTCTTTTCCTAGCGAAGGATATTAGTCCAATATATGGATATTAAAAATAAGAGCACTGTGATACTCTAAGGACTAAAGGTGACCATATACGAACGATAAGGGGTAAATCCCGTTGTTCCATGACGGGATTTACCCATTACGTTCAAGTTACGGCCTTTCCTGACCGACCGAATGCCGATGAACGACCCTAGTCGCCACTATGGTCGGTCGGGAAAGACGGAAAATTTCTGTTGGTCGTTACTAAAGTAAAGGGGCTGATATGATCGTACCGTGTATGGACGCATGACTGACTGATCCACATCAGGCCAGAGCAGTACTGATTTTACTGATTTGACAAAGGTTTAACAGTAGTTTCAAGATTATGTAAGGATTTCCCCCACGAAGCCAGAGGATTTTCAACTAATAGACTTTCTGGCTCATTTACCCAGAGCCGCTGTGTAAATTTGCTTATGGTTCTGCAAAAGACGCCAGCAAGACCCGCGCTCGTGATTTAATATTGCCTCTATGCGACTTTTAGCACAAGATTTTAACACACAACTTACAATTTTAGCCTCAATTTAAATTACTTAATGTTTGTTTTCAACAGGAAATCTGGGAATTATTTTGCGTTGACCCATCAGGGAAGTGGTATTATCGCTGGCTATTGTCATAACACTTCCTGTGCTCTACAATTGGTTCTTGCTTGTAGTCAGGTGAGTGTAACACTGATAACATTTTTATTACACGATGGTCATTTCTTCATGATGTTTATTTTAAATGTTTCTCCTTAAGGAGGATATGCACAAATAATGGGACTCATATACATTATATACATGTTTTAAACATGGCTACTTTATGTGTGTTTCCAATGATTAAATCTGCTTGCAGCAAGAGATTTTAATTTACAAGCTCCGCGCGATCCACCGTCACAAGCTCTGCAATCCTCTCTCCACTTCTGGGGTGCAGTCAGTGTCGGTTGTGACACTGACTTCACGGTCAATCACTGACTGCCAGTCTCCAGTGCGGCTGCTCGGGAACAGAAAAAGAACACGGCAGCCGCAGTGGAGAAGGGTGCAGAGTCAGGAAGCGGCGGTGGATCACAAATTTGTAAGTATAAAATCTCTTGGAAGCAGATTTAATGACTGGAAACAAAACAAAGTCCAGGTTTAGGTTTTTTTTTGCATGAGATACAATTTTTCCCCCAGAGGGGGGACATTCCCTTTTGTGCTACCCTGTATCGCAAATCTTAACACGGAGTTTGTATGTGGCTTCATACCTTCCCAAAATACAATACAGGACGTAATCCGTCATATTGTATTTACTAATGCTGTCCATGCAGTGGGCAGGAATTAATTTGATTGGACAATGTTGGACAAATTCCTATGACATTTATTTGCCAGGACCATTCATTGCTATTGCCAATACAGGGGGTCCATCCTATTCTGGAGGTTGTTACAACCGGGCCAAAAGCCAAAGGTGGAAAAATGTAACCTGGCTGGCTAAGTATTAAAAGTTGGGAAGGGCTAAGTCTGCCATGTCTTTTGTGCCCTTTAGTGACCTAAAGGGTATTCCACTGGTAAAATACTTTCGTTCTCGGTTTCTGATATTTTTTTGAAGAATGGGAGGTAAGACACGGCTCTTTTACCCCCTGTTCTTCAATAAAACCAAATGGGATATTATTTACTTAGTAACATAGTAATAAGGTTGAATAAAGACATACGTCCATCAAGTCCAACCTATTCACCCCCTTTTTTTTTTTTACCCTACCTAACAGTTGTCCAGAGGAAGGCAAAAAACCCCAGCTAAAAGGGGGAAAAAATTCCTTCCTGACTCCAAACGGCAATCGGAAAGTATCCCTGGATCAACCAGATCTATATCATTAATACCAGTAATTCTCAATATTTTTATAGTTTTAGAAACTTATCCAGGCCTTTTTTAGCTATTCAATGAACTTGTTATTACCACATCTGCTGGAAGACAGTTCCACAGTTTCACCGTTCTCACTGTAAAGAAACCCTCCTAACCTGAAGATGAAACTTCTTTTCTTCCAACCTTAAGGATGTCCGCGTGTCCTCTGATATGACCTGTTAGTAAACAATGCACCAAAGAGTTCATTGTATGGGCCATTAATAATTTGTATAAGGTTATCATGTCCCCACGCAAACGTCGCTTCTCCAATGTAAACAGCCCTAACTTGTCTAATCTGCCTGCATATCAAGCCCCTCCATTCCCCTTATTAATTTAGATGCCCTTCTCTGAACTACTTTCAATTTCCAAGATTCCCTTTTGTATATGGGATTCCAAAACTGCACCGCAATATCCAAATGAGGCCTTACCAGTGCCTTGTAAAGAGGGAGAATAATATTTTTCTCTCTTAAATCTATTCCCCTTTTTTACAAGACAATATCTTGCTAGCTCTAGCCGTTGCTACCTGGCATTGTTTGCTATAGCTAGTCTGTTATCTACCAGAACCCCCAAATCTTTTTCCATTACAGATGAACTTAACACAGAGTTATTTATGGTGTAAGTGACACAGGGATTATTATCCCAAATGCATCACCTTACATTTATCAACATTGAATCTCATCTGCCATTCTACTGCCTGCCATTTTGATAATCTATCTAGGTCTGCTTGCAGCACTTGCACATCATTGGAAGTTCCAAAGCCTGCATAGTTTAGTGTCATCAGCAAACACCGAGACCTTGCTCTCAACCCCTTCTAAGTCATTTATAAACAGATTAAACAGAAGCGGCCCCAGTAGAACCCTGAGGCACTCCGCTTAGAACTTTAGCCCACATAGATGTAGCTCCATTAACCACCACTCTCTGTTTGCGGTCCAATAACCAGTTCTCTATCCATGAACAAATGTTTTCTTCAAGGCCAACAGTCCTCAGTTTATACATTAGTCGCCTATGTGGCACAGTATCAAAAGTTTTTGCAAAATCCAAATATCACATCCACTGCTGTGCCTGAATCTAACTTCTTACTCACTTCTTCATAAAAACCAATTAAATTTATCTGGCATGATCTATTTCTCATAAATCGATGCTGACTACTACTAATAGATGATCCTGGAGACAAAGTCAAGGATATGATCCTTAACAAAGTTTCCATCACCTTCCCTACACTGATGTTAGGCTTACAGGTCTATAGTTTCCAGGCTGTGAACGACTACCTTTTTGAATATTGGTATTACATCGGCTTTTTTCCATCCAAGGCACATCCCCAGACAAAAGCGAATCTGAAAAGATGAGAAACAGTGGTCTAGCTAGAATGAACTAAGCTCTTTTAAAATCAAGAGCATTGACAGAGCATGGGTGTTGGAGAGGCATTTTAACCATCAGATTATTTGGATAGTGTTATATGTGCCTCCTGTCCAGTTTCTTGTGTATTAGAAAGTATCCTCATTTGGTATCATGCCGAGGGTAGACAGAGGGAAGTTGTTGGCTATTACGGCATAAATAACCTAAGGGATAAGTATTAAGCATATCAATACATTTAAAACATAATATATATAATATAATCTGTTATAAATAGTGTATGTTATTCCATATACTATAGCAGTTATTTGTGTCTTGGCTATCAGCCTGTATAAGAGGTATCATTGATGGACACAATTGCTAGGTAGAAGATAATTCCATTTGGCCACAGAGTCACACCCACACCCCCTCCCCCCAACCATGTGGCATGGGGTAGTATATGGTCATAGTGAAGAGAGATGAAGGGAGGGGGGGAGGGAACCGCAGCCATCAGATAATCTAAAGAACCAATTCCCCAGAGATTGTATATGCATACAGCATACTGAGGAGTATCGTCATTTGGTGCTGTGCTAAGGGGGTTAGGGTGTGAGACACTTTAATATTATCACAGATTTAGCAAAGTAGAATAAACCTTTTACATTATTAATTATTTATTTTCAGGTTTTATGAAGTATCTTAGTACAGTTATGCTAAAGGTATAGAAGGAGAGTGAGAGAGAGGAGATAGAGGCACAGAGAAGGATGCACCACGGCCATCAGATCATCTGGAGTTCAGTACCCAGTGGTTGTATGTCCAGTCCTCAGAATAATGAGAGATATCATCATTTGGTGTTGTGCTTAGAAGATGAGGGTGAAAACTTTTGATATTATCACAATGTAGCTAGTATAATAAACCCTTTCATTATAGGTTATTCATTTTCTGGTTTTATAGAAATATCATAGTACAGTTTTATACAAGGTATAGAAAGGAGAGTAGAAGAGGGGGAGGGGGGGAAGAAACATAGAGAAGGATAATAACATAACAATTTAGTATAGATTGCTTAGAACATATGGTCATTTGAGTTGTTTTCTCATATGATTAGACTTAGTTTTATGCATGAATTGACTCATAGTAGGGGTTTTGATAATATTAGTATATCCGCATTTCGAAACTTCGGTTTGGATTTATGATTAAGTTCAAAATTATATAATGTCCGGTATGTGGTATAAACGTGTCATATTAATTCTTGTCTGAATAGAGGAGTGTATAAATGCCCTTAATGATGAGTTCTGTTCGTTTTAGTCTCATCTGGTTTATGTTAGGACAACTTTAATGGTTCTTTAAGTGTCCTGATAGGGGCAACCACATGTTGGTGTTTTGGGCATCTCAAACCTGGTCGTTGAATAAATGAGTGTACGTCCAAACTTTTATGGATGTCTAACCAAGGACAGGCCCCAGCGGCGATTCAAATAGGCGTACTCTGCAGTTGGCTTGAATGCGGAGCCTAGCGGGTATACCAGGGGTATATATTTTGGCTTAAGCAAGGTGTTTTTTAACATCGTTGAAAGTTGCTTACTATATCTGTAATATTCAATTAGATCAACTGGACTTGAAGTTTAGTTCTTGAAGACATTTCGCTAGTCATCCGACTGGCATTCTCAATTCAGAATGATTTGTACCAAGAATCTGTGCAATTATGTACCTGGAAAATCCCAATTAGCATATTACAGTCAGGTGTTAAGGGCATGATTGATAGTGGTGTTATCGGAAACCCCAGGGTAAGGTGTCAAAACAGCATTGTACATGGCAGACAGTTTGGTGTCTCTCAGTATTCCTGTCCTTGGTGTTGAACCCCCCCCACCCTCTATTAGGCTTGGTTTCTTTTTTCACATAAATGGCCTTGCCATCCTCTTGAACCAGTCCATTCCTTTACCAAAATGTTAACATTCCAATTACCAAAGGTATGTCCTTTATCTTTATGATGCAGGTACAAGGCTGAGACCTGACCCGAGGAATTGGCTCTTCTGTGCTGAACCATACATTGATGCATTTGCTGTTTAGTCTCCCCACCTACAAATCAGAGCATTCTTCACTGCGCTGCTATATGATGTTGCTTTTCTTGTGTTTCGGTATTGGGTTGGATGTTCCAATTGCTGCCTCAGTGTGTTGTTCGGTTACCCTGGGCGTTCTATAACACCTCTTAGCCACTATGCAATCACGCCCTTAACACCTGGCTGTGATATGCTAATTGGGATTTTCCAAGGTACATAATGCCACAGATTCTTGTACAAGTATTCTGAATTGAGAAAGCCAGTCGGATGACTAGCGAAACTTCTTCAAGAACTAAACTTCAAGTCCAGTTGATCTAATTGAATACAACAGATATACCATGACCTGGATGAATGAGAACCTTCACAAGCAAAGTGCTTATCTTTTTTGCAATGCAATGGAGTAGTCTGGGAATATTCTGATGGTAGAATTTTCGTGGTGGGTTCCCCTATTGTGTGAGCTAGTCTGAGACCACTCATAGCTCGCCTTTTGCATTTAAAAGGCGAGCTATGAGTGGTCTCGGTGGAGTGCCAGGTGCAGGGGCCTTACGGGAATCCGATGTGCCATTTCAATTGTGAATTGGTGGGATATTCCTGACTTTGTAAGTTTGATCGGATCCATCCTTCCAGAAATCCAGCTGGGTCTGGATTTTCTACCCCCTCAACAAAGCCTATGAACCGGAGATTCTGGCTTCTGATTTGTAGGTGGGGGAGACTAAACAGCAAATGCATCTGGCTTCTGGAGTGGTTTTCCATGTAGTCTAGTTTTTCTTTGGTGCTTGGAGCTCTTGTTGAGGTGAGTAATGTTCCGGTTGTGCGGGGTGATTATGTCTTTGATTTTTGAGATTTGTGTTTTGGCTTCCCCTACCCGTTGTCTCACCTTATGTAGGTCTTGTCTCATGAGGGTCTGATTTCACCTCTTCCATCATGGTGGTTAGAGATTTTGTGAGTAAATTTCTTTTGAGATCAGCAGTGTGCATTCATCTTTGGATGTGAGTCGTGGTTGATTTCTGTTTAACCATGGGATCTTCTGTTATGCTTGTGGGCTGGCGGGTTGGAGTCTGTTGATCCGCTCCCCCAAAAATGTTATTTTAATCCGAATGATCCACTTATGTAAGCAGTGTCTTGCACCCTATATTTATTTGCTAAAATATCCTATCAAAGGTTAAAGTGTGCATGTGTGGGTGTGTGGTGGGGGGGGGGGTCGCTTTCCTGTCAGTTTCTGGTAATCCAAGGCCCACTAAGGTTTTTTCCAAGATTGCAGAATATGTAAAGTAATGTAATTTAAATATTAGAAAAGTCTTGCCAGCTAAATAAGTGAGAGTGAGCCATATTTAACATACATTTTTTTTCTCATGTATTAGATACTTCATTCTTCCCTACTTAGTCCATGCGGGAGCCTCTTTTGTTCATGCCTGTGAATGGAACCATGATGCAGTAATAGCTCTCCAGAAAAATCTGCTTATTAATAAGGTTTCTGATAAATGGCAAATTCATGAAGGTGATAATAGACAGGTAAGAAAACCAAGACTTTCACTTGTGGATTTATGATGAATAGATCTTGTTAAAGGGCAATTCTACTTACTTCCCCTCACTCCTCTTCATCCACCTATCAATAGGTGAGGATCAAAACCGAAAAGTTCTTACCCCGGATACTTTACAGGTCATTAAAAAATACAGCATGAGTATCAGTTAATTCGTTAAATCAGTGTGGCAGTATCAAACGCTAAAGCAGGCTGGGACCTGTATTACGCCCCCCTCATAGGTTCATCATGAGGAGGATCAGGTTCTCCCAAGTATCCCCGCCTTATGCTAAGTTTAAAAGTAGAAAAGCATACAAAGTGCACCCCCTGATGCGTTTCATTCCCTAGAAGGACTTAATCATAGGGGAGGGGCCTCCGGATGCCGGCGCTCTTTATATGTAGCTATACGTTAACCCACTGCCTGATTGGTTAGCATAACATCCAATCAGGTTGTAGAAGGCTGTACACCCTCTGCTCCGCTCCCTCCATGATCGGGGGTTACTACTTAATTGCCGCCGCTCCTTAACTGTATGTACAGCTCTGGAATATCTAGAGAACCATGTCAGCCAGAGAAAACTGAGTTTGGCATTGGGCAGTAGACTCCTATATTATGGGACAGTAACTAGGCAACACATAAGTATATACACTTTATATCCATAGCGGGGCAGAAACATGAAAAATAATTGAACATGTTTCAAACATTAGAATCTCACCCTCTGATGAAGTGACAATCGTCACAAAACGCATCAGGAGAGGTCTCTGGAGCGTGTTTTCCTCACCTCAGTTTTGTTGCCATTATTACAATAAAGATTACTCTGCCAAGGTTAAAGACTTGTCCCATTCGTTTTTTCTTACTGAAGGAGTTTTTCATATCAGAGGTGCCAGTCCTCTTGGGATCATGAGTCTCCCTTTATCTGAGCCCGGTGGCAGACAGGTCAGGTAGGACACCAGATCGCATAGCTACTTTCGAGAAACTGCGAATGGATAAGCTGACTATGTAGCTAATCATTTCTTAACCCACATAACGCATCTCTCCAAGGTATGAAATGGTTCATCTTAGAAAAAAGACCCCTAGGCAGAGAGGTGGGGACAGGGAGAAACAAGTTATTAAGAAAGGAAAGCAGGTGATCTTTTGCTAAACATATTAGCACTATTGGCCTTAACAAAAAAATCAATGGCACGGATGTTAATACACGTGCCATTGAGTTATTGTACTTTATATAGAGACCCTTACTTAGACTTACCGTACCTGAACCATTGCCTTTTGGATACTCATTCTCTCATAGTTCGGAGAATACAGTTGTCCATCAGTGATCTAAAATTAACTGTATTTTGATTAAATGCTTAGGGTTAAAAAAAATGAGAAATACTTCCTTGTAAAATGTCCATCTCTACGGTGATTATCCAATCTGGTGTCAGTAAACTAGGCGCCATGTATTTTGGACTTGATGCAGAGGTAGAATTATTTTATCACAGAGCACAGTGACAGCATGAAATAAGATAAATTATCATCCTCATGGCCGGGTTAATCCATATGATGTCTAATGCCCATCTATCGTGATATTGTCGATAACTTCCTTTGCCGATCTAACATATCAAAATCCACCTAAACATGAACACATGGCAAGTAATGGACACTTTTTGATTAATATAGTGGAGTCTTTGTTGGGATATGGGCGAGATCAATATCATCTTATATTGGCAATCCCGGTCCCTCCAACCCATGCTCAGTCCTGCGCTCACTGACAATGCAATAGGGGTGACTTGCATCACAATGATCATCCTTAGCTATATAAATGATACAGGCATGAGGTGTCCTGGTACTTGTCACAGTGCCCGTATGACTCCCCAGACACGGCACTTTATTTCACGTTTCCCCCGCTATGGATATAAAGTGTATATACTTATGTGTTGCCTAAGTTACTATCCCATAATATAGGAGTCTACTGCCTCCAATGCCCATAACTCATGTTTTCTCTGGCTGACAATGGTCTCTTAGATATTCCAGAGCTGTAATACAGTTAAGAAGCGGCCGGCAATTAAGTAGTAAACCCAATAAGCAGCGGGTTAACTTATAGCTACATATAAGAGCGCCGCATCCGGAGGTCCCTCACCTATAATAAGTCCTTCTAGAGGACGAAACCCGTCAGGGGGTGCACTTTGTTGTTTGGCTATTCTTTTTCCAATTCTAAATTTTATTGATGTCATGGCTTATAATTCAACATTAGTTATAACGAGCAGAAGCAATTCTTGTGTCACCATATTTTTACATTTACATTTTACATGTGCTTATAATAATATTAACACATTAAAGAGATTTAGATTTGAAAGGATAGAAGAGTGATCTGTTTATCTAAACAATCTAGAGATGTTTCTCTGTATATTATTTGCTATGGAAGTCGGTTTATTCTCATTTGTTGTATTATTCTAGGGATTGGGGGGAAAAGGAGGGGGGTTGGGTTATGGTTCCTTACTTTGATTAATAGCATATTCATTCATAACATTAATAACATTTTCACTTTCTATCATGTTATGTTCTATGGTTGTACAAATCAAATGGATTGCAAGAAAGGCAGCACTCGTACCTAAGCAGGCCCTCCATGTGGTGCGTCCATATTCAAGGCAACTCCTCCGCTCCAGTTCATCAAGTAAACTTCAAAGTAAGAATGCGCTACTCACAGGTAACGAATAATACACAACTCACTTTATTTGAATCATATTAAAAGGTAGGAGATACACGGACCAAACACAACCGGACAAAGGACAGCCCACCCGCCTCCCGCGTGGGTGGACAACACTTCCTCGCGGCAGGTGGAGCTACCACAGACCTAAGACTTATAGGTGAGTATCCCCCGGTGTTTAACCTTAAAGGTAAGATGGCGCTACATTAATTCGTAGGGACAGTATAAGAAAACAAGAGGAGGTGGAAACCCCACAGTGCCGTGAAAAAAACAAAAAGCAAAAACCAAAAATAGACAAACAGGAAAAGAAAGCTAGGAAGAACGAAGGTAATTAAGAACCATCACAGCTCCATACAATAATTCAGATTAAACCCGCGAACATCCACCTTAAATATAGTGCTGTAATGGAAACAGTTAAACACTATAATACTGAAATATGTACACGAGCTCCCAGAAGCCTGAATCTATAACAGATCGCCTGCTGCCTGAGAATAGATCAGGTGGCAAAAATAAAGGGATAGGACAGTCTATTTACAAGTACCTTGGATGAAAGAACATCTACATATTTGCAAATTCATAAGTGACTGAAGCTAAGTAACTATATAACGCATTTACAGGTATCATAAAAGTTCTTATCATTAAAATAGTGCTAATTTTGCCCCAACATCAGATGTTAACTTTCAAATGTTCAATATATCAATTGGTTGGGGCAAAATTACCACCATTTTAAATCGATAAGAACTTTTATTGAATCTCCCTTTAGTGTCCTTGTGTCCGCGTGTTTTGATCCGTGTATCTCCTACCTTTAATATGATTCAAATAAGTGAGTTTGGTATTATTCTATACCTGTGATAGCGCTTCTTTGAAGTTACCGAAATGTATCTATGGTTCCCCTTTTTTTTTCCATTGTAATTTAATTATGTTATTCCAGAAATCCTGTAGATCCAGACAGGAAAACCAGATATGAGCATTTGTGCCATGTCTTTTTGGCATCTCTCCAACATGTTTGCTGGTGTTTGGGGACATTTGTGGAGACTGGAGAGTTGTTAAAATTTTGTAATTCTTTGCTAGATATGACATTTTGGCTTTGATAGACATTTTGTGTGTTAGGCTTTTTCCCATTGTTCGTTTGTGTAGGATTAAGATGTCTGCATGTGAAGGTTTTTATTCCCAGGTCATGGTTAGGATGGCCGGTCGCGGATCCGAACGCCGGATCGCCGCGGATTTAATCCCGTTCGCGAAACGGCGGATTTTTCCGGATTTTTCGCCTTCCGAACTTCCGATTCGCGGATTTTTCGATTTTCGAAATTTTCGAATTACGGAGTTTTCAACGTATTTCGAAATGTTCCGAAAATACGGGAAACCATGTATTTTCCGAAAATTTTCGAAAATACAAGGTTTCTCTCTTATTCCTAACATACGTATATTCAAAATATTCGAAATTACGAGGATTACTTTGTATTTTCGAAAATACCATATTTTTCCAAAATACATGAACACTCGTATTTCGAAATTCCCCTCCCGAAAATACGTGAAACTCGTAATTTCGAATTTTCGAAAATACGAAAAAATCTCGTTATTCAAGGGTATTTTTAATTTTAACGGGTCCGCCTCGCGGATTTTTCAATTTTCGGATTTTTTCAAAAATTCGCGATCCTCGAGCGGACCGGATTTTTGCCGAAGTTCGGACATCTCTAGTCATGGTATATCTGTTTATTCAATTAGATCAACTGGACTTGAAGTTGTTATTCTTGAAGATGTTTGCTAGTCTCCACTGGCTTTCCTCAAGTCAGAATTACTTGTACACGAATCTATTGGCCACTTATGTACCCTGGGGGAAAAAGGTAGTCCCATGATGCAATGCATGATTGGATTGGTGGGCTAAGAGGTGTTTAGAGAAACGCCCATATGTCTCTTTCTTCCCATGAGCGGTGTATTATGGCGGAGTATCTAATAAGGGCCTCCCCTGAGCATTTTGGTTATTTGGGAGAGGGGTATGACTTGGGGGAATTGTTATTGAGCATAGTCCTTTCCATATCTTTGTGGAAGGTTTTTGGTCCTTAGATTAGAATAATTGTTTGTAAAGTGTTGAAGTTGCAAGTATTGAGATTGGAATTTGGAGTCATTTCTAAGAGGTAGTTTATTTGATGGCATTCCCTCGTGCATTACTATTTGTCCTATAGGATTGCGACTCTGTTTTTTTGGCATATGAAGTTCAGTTTTTGGTGACGTACCTGGGAGAATTTTGGGATTGTTGTGGCCGTATTGGTGTCATGTATCCAGGAGTATTTGTTAAATGGAATTGATTTTTCTGAGTCCACATGCCCATTAGTACTATTTGTGAAAAGGGATTGATGAGGGTATAGTTTGGTCTGTCTGATGAAAGGAGCCATGGATGGGTTTTAGATTTTCTTTGCATCATTGATTCTAGTAGTTTTTCCCCCTCTTTTAGTTTGTGAGTTGTATGTCCTGTCTACAATTTGCAGTAATAGGCTGAGGGATGAAACGTTTTTAAAGTCTGGTAGATTTAAAAAAACCTCCCTTTTTTTCCGATACAGTGTAAGGTATTTATGCTGTGGTTGCCTCCTTGCCATATGTAGTTTAGTATTTTGTTTTTGCGGAGTTCACGAGGAACTGTTTTGGAGGACTGGATTGGAAACTGTTTGGACAGATACAAAATCTTTGTAATTATCCATGTGTATTATATTACTCTTTCCCAACCATATGGTTGGCATTTTGAGATGGGGTTCCCATTGCCAGAGGATAGATTTTGCAGGTGGGGTAGGTTTTTGGCCGACCACCAATCAACGGCACTTTCGGTCGATTGCCCGAAAATATCTGCTGTTGTGGGGCAGCCGGCCACGACCGTCCTCAATAATCCGTTTTGGGGTTGGACGAACGAACGTCCGGCTAAGTAGTAAATTCCTGTGGATCGTGCAGTCCCTATGGTACCAGCACAATCGATCATTTGCAAATTCGCCACGACAAAATTTGCAAGCGACCCACTGATACTTGTCTCCTCCATGTGTACCCGCCTAAAGCTAATTAGTGATTGTCCTGGCCTAATTGGGGGGGGGGGAAAAATTCATTTGTTTTGGGTTGTTTCTTGTAGAGATTTTGCCATGTGTTCATGGTAAGGAATTAAAAGGGGAGATAAGGGTATAGAGCTATGATTTTGTAGGTTTATGGTGGGCCCAAACCCATATTATCTAATGTAGACCATATTATCTAATGGTGTTTTATAAGACCAGCTTACTCTAATCAAATTGCCTTTTTCGGCGTTATTGATAGAGAACAGAACGCGGTTTTATTTTGTGGTGCGTATTGATGAGTGTTCTAGTTCTGATTGTGTTTGTATCCTAAGCTCTCTTAGGTACAACCTTACCTGGTCTCATGGATCCGGTGTGGATAAGCTTCTGGGGCTTATTGGCATCCTTTTAACGTATAGTTTACATCCCACATTTAATGAGGAGTTTTGTTGCTAACCCATACATTAGATTTTATTGCTAACTCATGCATTCGATTTTGTTGATAACCCATGCAGTAGATTTTGTTGATAACCCTACATTAGATTTTTGTTGATAACCCATACATCTAGATTTTGTTGATAACCCATGAGAGATTTTGTTGATAACCCATGGAATTAGATGATGTTGCACCCATGCATTATTTTAGTATAACCCATACATTAATTATGTTTGTCACCATACTTAGATTTTATTGATAACCCATACATTAGATTTTATTGATAACCCATGCCATAGGTTTATTACAACTTTCTACAAGCCAAGGGTCACTGGCATACTTAATAAATCTAGTATTATTAGTTGTATTTGTATGAGTAAGTAGTTAGGGAAAGTTCACCCCTACATAAATATTCATTTTATAATTCATCTACATTTGCTCTCCTTCTGTCTCTCTTTGTTTGATTCCCCCCTCCCCCCATTATTAGATTTTTTTGCTCATTTTATTATTTTTTATTCAATTTTTATTCAATTTTCAGGATTCCTTATCCTTTCCTTTGTGCTCTTCTCGCACGTGCACACACACACACACCACACACACACACACACACACTTATAGTAGTTCTTTAGCTTCTAAGTACAGGGGTTAAAGTCATCTCTCACACTTTATTTTAACTACTTTTGCTTAAAGGAGAACTAAACTTACATTTTTAAAACCTAATGTGAATATTTCTCTCCCCAGAACTGGTACGTTGCATTTAGTATATGTGAAATAGATTTTGTAAATAAGAAGGCTCCATGTTGTTGCCAGTACAATCTACAGCCCATGAAGTAATCAAAGAACTATACCCCCTAACCCCTATATCCACTGTCTCTATGCACAGTGTTTTCTATACACCAATATGGAATCCCTGATAAGACTTTGAAAGCTGCTTGTTACCCTGCAGTTTATTTACCAGTCATTGTGAGTTGCTGGTAAATAAAATGAAAGGTAACAAGAAGCTTTCAAAGTCTTATCAGGGACTTCCATATTCCATTATTTTTATTATTCTTTTCCTAGCGAAGGATATTAGTCCAATATATGGATATTAAAAAATAAGAGCACTGTGATACTCTAAGGACTAAAGGTGACCATATATACGAACGATAAGGGGTAAATCCCGTTGTTCCATGACGGGATTTACCCATTATCGTTCAAGTGTACGGCCTTTCCTGACCGACCAGAATGCCGATGAACGACCCTAGTCGCCACTATGGTCGGTCGGGAAAGACGGAAAATTTCTGTTGGTCGTTACTAAAGTAAAGGGAGCTGATATGATCGTACCGTGTATGGACGCATGACTGACTGATCCACATCAGGCCAGAGCAGTACTGATTTTTACTGATTTTGACAAAGGTTTAACAGTAGTTTCAAGATTATGTAAGGATTTCCCCAACCAGAAGCGCAGAGGATTTTCTAACTTAATAGACTTTCTGGCTCATTTACCCAGAGCCGCTGTGTAAATTTGCTTATGGGTTCTGCAAAAGACGCCAGCAAGACCCGCGCTCGTGATTTAATATTGCCTCTATGCGACTTTTAGCACAAGATTTTAACACACAACTTACAATTTTAGCCTCAATTTAAATTACTTAATGTTTGTTTTCAACAGGAAAATCTGGGAATTATTTGTCGTTGACCCATCAGGGAAGTGGTATTATCGCTGGCTATTAGTCATAACACTTCCTGTGCTCTACAATTGGTTCTTGCTTGTAGTCAGGTGAGTGTAAACACTGATATACATTTTATTATCAGATGTTCATTTCTTCATGATGTTTTATTTTAAATGTTTCTCCTTAAGGAGGATATGCACAAATAATGGGACTCATATACATTATATACATGTTTTAAACATGGCTACTTTATGTGTGTTTCCAATGATTAAATCTGCTTGCAGCAAGAGATTTTATATTTACAAGCTCCGCGCGATCCACCGTCACAGCTCTGCAATCCTCTCTCCACTTCTGGGTAAGGCAGTCAGTGTCGGGTGTGACACTGACTTCACGGTCAATCACTGACTGCCAGTCTCCAGTGCGGCTGCTCGGGAACAGAAAAAGAACACGGCAGCCGCAGTGGAGAGGGAGTGCAGAGTCAGGAAGCGGCGGTGGATCACAAATTTGTAAGTATAAAATCTCTTGGAAGCAGATTTAATGACTGGAAACAAAACAAAGTCCAGGTTTAGGTTTTTTTTTGCATGAGATACAATTTTTCCCCCAGAGGGGGGACATTCCCTTTTGTGCTACCCTGTATCGCAAATCTTAACACGGAGTTGTATGTATGTGGCTTCATACCTTCCCCAAAATACAATACAGGACGTAATCCCGTGCATATTGTATTTACTAATGCTGTCCATGCAGTGGGCAGGAATTAATTTGATTGGACAATGTTGGACAAACATTCCTATGACATTTATTTGCCAGGACCATTCATTGCTATTGCCAATACAGGGGGTCCATCCTATTCTGGAGGTTGGTTACAACCGGGCCAAAAGCCAAAGGTGGAAAAATGTAACCTGGCTGGCTAAGTATTAAAAAGTTGGGAAGGGCTAAGTCTGCCATGTCTTTTGTGCCCTTTAGTGACCTAAAGGGTATATCCACTGGTAAAATACTTTCGTTCTCGGTTTCTGAATGTTTTTTTGAAGAATGGGAGGTAAGACACGGCTCTTTTACCCCCTGTTCTTCAATAAAACCAAATGGGATATTATTTTACTTAGTAACATAGTAATTAAGGTTGAATAAAGACATACGTCCATCAAGTCCAACCTATTCACCCCCTTTTTTTTTTTTTTAACCCTACCTAACAGTTGATCCAGAGGAAGGCAAAAAACCCCAGCTAAAAAGGGGGAAAAAATTCCTTCCTGACTCCAAACGGCAATCGGAAAGTATCCCTGGATCAACCAGATCTATATTCATTAATACCAGTAATTCTCAATATTTTTATAGTTTTAGAAACTTATCCAGGCCTTTTTTAAAGCTATTCAATGAACTTGTTATTACCACATCTGCTGGAAGACAGTTCCACAGTTTCACCGTTCTCACTGTAAAGAAACCCCTCCTAACCTGAAGATGAAACTTCTTTTCTTCCAACCTTAAAGGATGTCCGCGTGTCCTCTGATATGACCTGTTAGTAAACAATGCACCAAAGAGTTCATTGTATGGGCCATTAATATATTTGTATAAGGTTATCATGTCCCCACGCAAACGTCGCTTCTCCAATGTAAACAGCCCTAACTTGTCTAATCTGCCTGCATATTCAAGCCCCTCCATTCCCCTTATTAATTTAGATGCCCTTCTCTGAACTACTTCAATTTCCAAGATGTCCCTTTTGTATATGGGATTCCAAAACTGCACCGCATATTCCAAATGAGGCCTTACCAGTGCCTTGTAAAGAGGGAGAATAATATTTTTCTCTCTTAAATCTATTCCCCTTTTTATACAAGACAATATCTTGCTAGCTCTAGCCGTTGCTACCTGGCATTGTTTGCTATAGCTAAGTCTGTTATCTACCAGAACCCCCAAATCTTTTTCCATTACAGATGAACTTAACACAGAGTTATTTATGGTGTAAGTGACACAGGGATTATTAAATCCCAAATGCATCACCTTACATTTATCAACATTGAATCTCATCTGCCATTCTACTGCCCATTTTGATAATCTATCTAGGTCTGCTTGCAGCACTTGCACATCATTGGAAGTTTCCAAAGCTCTGCATAGTTTAGTGTCATCAGCAAACACCGAGACCTTGCTCTCAATGCCCCCTTCTAAGTCATTTATAAACAGATTAAACAGAAGCGGCCCCAGTACAGAACCCTGAGGCACTCCGCTTAGAACTTTAGCCCACATAGATGTAGCTCCATTAACCACCACTCTCTGTTTGCGGTCCAATAACCAGTTCTCTATCCATGAACAAATGTTTTCTTCAAGGCCAACAGTCCTCAGTTTATACATTAGTCGCCTATGTGGCACAGTATCAAAAGTTTTTGCAAAATCCAAATGTACCACATCCACTGCTGTGCCTGAATCTAACTTCTTACTCACTTCTTCATAAAAACCAATTAAATTTATCTGGCATGATCTATTTCTCATAAATCGATGCTGACTACTACTAATAAGATGATCCCTGGAGACAAAGTCAAGGATATGATCCCTTAACAAAGTTTCCATCACCTTCCCTACCACTGATGTTAGGCTTACAGGTCTATAGTTTCCAGGCTGTGAACGACTACCTTTTTTGAATATTGGTATTACATCGGCTTTTTTCCAATCCAGAGGCACATCCCCAGACAAAAGCGAATCTGAAAAGATGAGAAACAGTGGTCTAGCTAGAACTGAACTAAGCTCTTTTAAAATCAAGAGCATTGACAGAGCATGGGTGTTAGGAGAGGCATTTTAACCATCAGATTATTTGGATGAGTGTTATATGTGCCTCCTGTCCAGTTTCTTGTGTATTAGAAAGTATCCTCATTTGGTATCATGCCGAGGGTAGACAGAGGGAAGTTGTTGGCTATTACGGCATAAATAACCTAAGGGATAAGTATTAAGCATATCAATACATTGAAGACATAATATATATATAATATAATTCCTGTTATAAATAGTGTATGTTATTCCATATACTATAGCAGTTATTTGTGTCTTGGCTATCAGCCTGTATAAGAGGTATCATTGATGGACACAATTGCTAGGTAGAAGATAATTCCATTTGGCCACAGAGTCACACCCACACCCCCTCCCCCCAACCATGTGGCATGGGGTAGTATATGGTCATAGTGAAGAGAGATGAAGGGAGGGGGGGAGGGAACCGCAGCCATCAGATAATCTAAAGAACCAATTCCCCAGAGATTGTATATGCATACAGCATACTGAGGAGTATTACTGAGGAGTATCGTCATTTGGTGCTGTGCTAAGGGGGTTAGGGTGTGAGACACTTTAATATTATCACAGATTTAGCAAAGTAGAATAAACCTTTTACATTTTTAATTATTTATTTTCAGGTTTTATGAAGTATCTTAGTACAGTTATGCTAAAGGTATAGAAAGGAGAGTGAGAGAGAGGGAGATAGAGGCACAGAGAAGGATGCACCACGGCCATCAGATCATCTGGAGTATCAGTACCCAGTGGTTGTATGTCCAGTCCTCAGCATAATGAAGAATATCATCATTTGGTGTTGTGCTTAGAAGATGAGGGTAGAAAACATTTTGATATTATCACAGATGTAGCATAGTATAATAAACCCTTTCAGTTATAGGTTATTCATTTTCTGGTTTTATAGAAATATCATAGTACAGTTTTATACTAAAGGTATAGAAAGGAGAGTAGAAGAGGGGGAGGGGGAGGAAGAAACATAGAGAAGGATAATAACATAACAATTTAGTATAGATTGCATTAGAACATATGGTCATTTGAGTTGTTTTCTCATAAGATTAGACTTAGTTTTTATGCATGAGATTGACTCATAGTAGGGGTTTTGATAATATTAGTATATCCGCATTTCGAAACTTCGGTTTGGATTTATGATTAAGTTCAAAATTATATAATGTCCGGTATGTGGTATAAACATGTCATATTAATTCTTGTCTGAATAGAGGAGTGTATAAATGCCCATTAATGAGTGAGTTCTGTTCGTTTTAGTCTCATCTGGTTTATGTTAGGACAACTTTAATTGTTCTTTAAGTGTCCTGATAGGGGCAAACCACATGTTGGTGTTTTGGGCATCTCAAACCTGGTCGTTGAATAAATGAGTGTACTGTCCAAACCTTTTATTGGATGTCTAACCAAGGACAGGTCCCAGCAGGCGATTCAAATAGGCGTACTCTGCAGTTGGCTTGAATGCGGAGCCTAGCTGGGTATACCAGGGAGTATATTATTTTGGCTTAAGCAAGGTGTTTTTTAACATCGTTGAAAGTTGCTTATCTATATCTGTAATATTCAATTAGATCAACTGGACTTGAAGTTTAGTTCTTGAAGACATTTCGCTAGTCATCCGACTGGCATTCTCAATTCAGAATGATTTGTACAAGAATCTGTGACAATTATGTACCCTGGAAAATCCCAATTAGCATATTACAGTCAGGTGTTAAGGGCATGATTGGATAGTGGTGTTATCGGAACGCCCAGGGTAAGGTGTCAAAACAGCATTGTACATGGCAGACAGTTGGTGTCGATCTCAGTATTCCTGTCCTTGGTGTTGAACCCCCCCCCCCCACCTCTATTTAGGCTTGGTTTCTTTGTTTTCACATAAATGGCCTTGCCATCCCTCTTGAACCAGTCACATTCCTTTACCAATATGTTAACATTCCAATTACCAAAGGTATGTCCTTTATCTTTATGATGCAGGTACAAGGCTGAGACCTGACCCGAGGAATTGGCTCTTCTGTGCTGAACCATACATTGATGCATTTGCTGTTTAGTCTCCCCCACCTACAAATCAGAGCATTCTTCACTGCACTGCGTATATGATGTTGCTTTTCTTGTGTTTCGGTATTGGGTTGGATGTTCCAATTGCTGCCTCAGTGTGTTGTTCGGTTACCCTGGGCGTTCCTATAACACCTCTTAGCCACTATGCAATCACGCCCTTAACACCTGGCTGTGATATGCTAATTGGGATTTTCCAAGGTACATAATTGCCACAGATTCTTGTACAAGTTATTCTGAATTGAGAAAGCCAGTCGGATGACTAGCGAAACTTCTTCAAGAACTAAACTTCAAGTCCAGTTGATCTAATTGAATACAACAGATATACCATGACCTGGATGAATGAGAACCTTCACAAGCAAAGTTGCTTATCTTTTTTGCAATGCAATGGAGTAGTCTGGGAATATTCTGATGGTAGAATTTTCGTGGTGGAGTTCCCCTATTGTGTGAGCTAGTCTGAGACCACTCATAGCTCGCCTTTTGCATTTAAAAGGCGAGCTATGAGTGGTCTCGGTGGAGTGCCAGGTGCAGGGGCCTTTACGGGAATCCGATGTGCCATTTCAATTGTGAATTGGTGGGATATTTCCTGACTTTGTAAGTTTGATCGGATCCATCCTTCCAGAAATCCAGCTGGGTCTGGATTTTCTACCCCCCTCAACAAAGCCTATGAACCGGAGATTCTGGCTTCTGATTTGTAGGTGGGGGAGACTAAACAGCAAATGCATCTGGCTTCTGGAGTGGTTTTCCATGTAGTCTAGTTTTTCTTTGGTAGCTTGGAGCTCTTGTTGGAGGTGAGTAATGTTCCGGTTGTGCGGGGTGATTATGTCTTTGATTTTTGAGATTTGTGTTTTGGCTTCCCCTACCCGTTGTCTCACCTTATGTAGGTCTTGTCTCATGAGGGTCTGATTTCACCTCTTCCATCATGGTGGTTAGAGATTTTTGTGAGTAAATTTCTTTTGAGATCTAGCAGTGTGCATTCATCTTTGGATGTGAGTCGTGGTTGATTTCTGTTTAAACATGGGATCTTCTGTTATTGCTTGTGGGCTGGCGGGTTGGGAGTCTGTTGATCCGCTCCCCCAAAAATGTTTATTTTAATCCGAATGATCCACTTATGTAAGCAGTGTCTTGCACCCTAATATTTATTTGCTAAAATAATCCTATCAAAGGTTAAAAGTGTGCATGTGTGTGTGTGTGTGTGTGGGGGGGGGGTCGCTTTCCTGTCAGTTTCTGGTAATCCAAGGCCCACTAAGGTTTTTTCCAAGATTGCAGAATATGTAAAGTAATGTAATTTAAATATTAGAAAAGTCTTGCCAGCTAAATAAGTGAGAGTGAGCCATATTTTAACATACATTTTTTTTCTCATGTATTAGATACTTCATTCTTCCCTACTTAGTCCATGCGGGAGCCTCTTTTGTTCATGCCTGTGAATGGAACCATGATGCAGTAATAGCTCTCCAGAAAAATCTGCTTATTAATAAGGTTTCTGATAAATGGCAAATTCATGAAGGTGATAATAGACAGGTAAGAAAACCAGACTTTCACTTGTGGATTTATGATGAATAGATCTTGTTAAAGGGCAATTCTACTTACCTTCCCCTCACTCCTCTTCATCCACCTATCAATAGGTGAGGATCAAAACCGAAAAGTTCTTACCCCTGGATACTTTACAGGTCATTAAAAAATACAGCATGAGTATCAGTTAATTCAGTTAAATCAGTGTGGCAGTATCAAACGCTAAAAGCAGGCTGGGTACCTGTATTACGCCCCCCTCATAGTGTCATCATGAGGAGGATCAGGTCTCCCAAGTATCCCCGCATTATGCTAAGTTTAAAAGTAGAAAAGCATACAAAGTGCACCCCCTGATGCGTTTCATCCTCCTAGAAGGACTTAATCATAGGTGAGGGGCCTCCGGATGCCGGCGCTCTTTATATGTAGCTATACGTTAACCCACTGCCTGATTGGTTAGCATAACATCCAATCAGGTTGTAGAAGGCTGTACACACCTCTGCTCCGCCTCCCTCCATGATCGGGGGTTACCTACTTAATTGCCAGCCGCTCCTTAACTGTATGTACAGCTCTGGAATATCTAAGAGAACCATGTCAGCCCAGAGAAAACATGAGTTATGGCATTGGAGGCAGTAGACTCCTATATTATGGGACAGTAACTTAGGCAACACATAAGTATATACACTTTATATCCATAGCGGGGCAGAAACATGAAAAATAATTGAACATGTTTCAAACATTAGAATCTCAACCCTCTGATGAAGTGACAATCGTCACAAAACGCATCAGGGAGAGATCTCTGGAGCATGTTTTCCTCACCTCACGTTTGTTGCCATTAGTGTTACAATAAAGGATTACTCTGCACAAGGTTAAAGACTTGTCCCATTCGTTTTTTCTTACTGGAAGGAGTTTGTTCATATCAGAGGTGCCAGTCCTCTTGGGATCATGAGTCTCCCTTTAATGCTGAGCCCGGTGGCAGACAGGATCAGGTAGGACACCAGATCGCTAGCTACTTTCGAGAAACTGCGAATGGATAAGCTGACTAATGTAGCTAATCATTTCTTAACCCAACATAACGCATCTCTCCAAGGTATGAAATGGTTCATCTTAGAAAAAAAAACCCTAGGCATGAGAGGTGGGGACAGGGAGAACAAGTTATTAAGAAAGGAAAGCAGGTGGATCTTTATGCTAAACATATTAGCACTATCTGGCCTTAACAAAAAAATACAATGGCACGGATGTTAATACACGTGCCATTGAGGTATTGTACTTTATATAAGAGACCCTTACTTAGACTTACCGTACCTGAACCATTGCCTTTTGGATACTCATTCTCTCATAGTTCGGAGAATACAGTTGTCCATCAGTGATCTAAAATTAACTGTATTTTGATTAAATGCTTAAGGTTAAGAAAATGAGAAATACTTACCTTGTAAAATGTCCATCTCTACGGTGATTATCCAAATCTGGTGTCAGTAAACTAGGCTAGCCATGTATTTTGGACTTGATGCAGAGGTAGAATTATTTTATCACAGAGCACAGTGACAGCATGAAATAAGATAAATTATCATCCTCATGGCCTGGTTAATCCATATGATGTCTAATATGCCCATCTATCGTGATATTGTCGATAACTTCCTTTGCCGATCTAACATATCAAAATCCACCTAAACATGAACACATGGCAAGTAATGGACACTTTTTATTAATATAGTGGAGTCTTGTTGGGATATGGGCGAGTATCATATCATCTTATATTGGCAATCCCGGTCCCTCCAACCCATGCTCAGTCCTGCGCTCACTGACAATGCAATAGGGGTGACTTGCATCACAATGATCATCCTTAGGCTATATAATAAATGATACAGGCAGATCGAGGTGTCCTGGTACTTGTCACAGTGCCGGTATGACTCCCCAGACACGGCACTTTATTTCACGTTTCTGCCCCGCTATGGATATAAAGTGTATATACTTATGTGTTGCCTAAGTTACTATCCCATAATATAGGAGTCTACTGCCTCCAATGCCATAACTCATGTTTTCTCTTGGCTGACATGGTTCTCTTAGATATTCCAGAGCTGTAGATACAGTTAAGAAGCGGCCGGCAATTAAGTAGTAAACCCAATAAGGCAGCGGGTTAACGTATAGCTACATATAAAGAGCGCCCGCATCCGGAGGTCCCTCACCTATGAATAAGTCCTTCTAGGAGGACGAAACCCGTCAGGGGGTGCACTTTGTATGTTTGGCTATTCTTTTTCCAATTCTAAATTTTATTGATGTCAGTGCTTATAATTCAACATTAGTTATAACAGCAGAAGCAATTCTTGTGTCACCATATTTTTACATTTACATTTTACATGTGCTTAATAAAATATTTAACACATTAAAGAGATTTAGATTTGAGAAAGGATAGAAGAGTGATCTGTTTATCTAAACAATCTAGAGATGTTTCTCTGTATATTATTTGCTATTGAGAGTCGGTTATTCTCATTTGTTGTATTATTCTAGGGAGATTGGGGGGAAAGGAGGGGGTTGGGTTATGGGTTCCTATACTTTGATTAATAGCATATTATTCATAACATTAATAACATTTTCACTTTCTATCATGTTATGTATCTATGGTTGTACAAATCAAATGGATTGCAAGGAAAGGCAGCACTCGTACCTAAGCAGGCCCTCCATGTGGTGCGTCCATATTCAAGGCAACTCCTCCCAGCTCCAGGTTCATCAAGTAAACTTCAAAGTAAGAATGCGCTACTCACAGGTATACGAATAATACAAACTCACTTTATTTGAATCATATTAAAAGGTAGGAGATACACGGACCAAACACAGCGGACAAAAGGACAGCCCACCCGCCTCCCGCGTGGGCGGACACACTTCCTCAGAGGCTAGGTGGAGCTACCAGACCTAAGACTTTATAGGTGAGTATCCCCCGGTGTTTAAACCTTAAAGGTAAAGATGGCGCTACATTAATTCGATAAAGGGACAGTATAAGAAAAACAAGAGGGAGGGGAAACCCACAGTGCCGTGAAAAAAACAAAAAGCAAAACCAAAAATAGACAGAACAGGAAGAAGAAAGCTAGGAAGAACGAAGGTAAGTAAGAACCATCAAAGCTCCATACAATAATTCAGATTAAAGCCCCGAACATCCACCTTAAAATATAGTGCTGTAATGGGAAACAGTTAAAACACTATAATACTGAAATATGTACAGCGAGCTCCCAGAAGCCTGAATCATATAACAGATCGCTGCTGCATGAGAATAGATCAGGTGGCAAAAAATAAGGGATAGGACAGTCTATTTACAAGTACCTGGATGAAAGAACATCTACATATGTTGCAAATTCATAAGTGACTGAAGCTAAGTAACTATAATAACGCATTTACAGGGTTATTCAATAAAAGTTCTTATCATTAAAAATGGTGCTAATTTTGCCCCAAACAATCAGATGTTAACTTTCAAATGTTAAATAATATCTAATTGGTTGGGGCAAAATTACCACCATTTTAATCGATAAGAACTTTTATTGAATCTCCCTGTTAGTGTCCTTGTGTCCGCTGTGTTTGATCCGTGTATCTCCTACCTTTTAATATGATTCAAATAAAGTGAGTTTGTATTATTCGTATACCTGTGAGTAGCGCATTCTTTGAAGTTTACCTGAAATGTATCTATGGTTCCCTTTTTTCCATTGTAATTTAATTATGTTATTCCAGAAATTCTGTAGATCCAGACAGGAAAACCAGATATGAGCATTTGTGCCAATGTCTTTTTGGCATCTCCAACATGTTGCTGGTGTTTGGGGAAACATTTTGTGGAGACTGGAGAGTTGTTAAAATTTTGTAATTCTTTGCTAGATATGACATTTTGGCTTTGATATGACATTTTGTGTGTTAGGCTTTTTCCCATTGTTCGTTGGTGTAGGATTAAGATGTCTGCATGTGAAGGTTTTTATTCATCCAGGTCATGGTATATCTGTTGTATTCAATTAGATCAACTGGACTTGAAGTTTAGTTCTTGAAGATGTTTGCTAGTCATCCGACTGGCTTTCTCAATTCAGAATGACTTGTACAAGAATCTATTGGCAATTATGTACCCTGGAAAGTCCCAATGAATGCAATGCATGATTGGATTGTGGCTAAGAGGTGTTATAGGAACGCCCAGATGTCTCTTTCTCCCATTATGCTGTGTATGATGGCGGAGTATCTAATAAGGCCTCCTGAAGCATTTTGTATATTTGGGAGAGGGTATGACTTGGGGGATATGTTAGTGAGCATAGTCTTTCCATATCTGTGTGGAAGGTTTTGTCCTTGAGATTTAGAATAATTCGTTTGATAAAGTGTTGAAGTTGCAAGTATTGAGATTGGAGATTTGGAGTCATTTCTAAGAGGTAGGTTATTTGATGCATTCCTCCTGCATTTACTATTTGTCCTATAGATGGCGACTGTGTTTTGCTATATGAAGTATCAGTTTTTGTGAGTACCTGGGAGGAATTTGGGATTGTTGTGCAGTATTGGTGTCATGTATCCAGGAGTATTTGTTAAATGGAATTGATTTTTTGCTGAGTCCCATGCCCTTAGTACTATTTGTACAAAAGGGATTGATGAGGGGATAGTTGGTCTGTCTGATGAAAGGAGCCATGGGATGGGTTTTAGATTTCTTTGCAGCATTGATTCTAGTAGTTTTACCCATCTTTTAGTTGATGAGTTGTATGTCCTGTCTACTATGTGCATTAATAAGGCTGAGGGATGAAAGTTTTTAAAGTCTGGTAGATTTAAACCTCCTTTTTCCGATACAGTGTAAGGTATTTAATTCTGTGGTTGCCTCCTTGCCATATGTAGTTTAGTATTTTTTTGCGGAGTATCAAGAGGAAATGTTTTGGAGGACTGATTGGAACTGTTTGGAACAGATACAAAATCTTGGTAATATATCCATGCGTATTATGTTAACTCTTCCCAACCATGAATGGTTGCATTTTGAGATGGTTCCCAGGCCAGAGGATAGTTTTTGCAGGTGGGGTAGATTTTTGGCCGACCAACCAATTCACGGCACTTTCGGTCGATTGCCCGAAAATATCTGCTGGTGTGGGGCGGCCGGCCACGACCGTCCTCAATAATCCGTTCGGGTTGGACGAACGAACGATCAGATATGTCAGTAAATTCTGATGGATCGTGCAGTTCCCTATGGGACCGCACAATCGATCGTTTGCAAATTCGGCCATGGACAAATTTGCCGCGACCAACTGATACATGTCCCCTCCATGTGTACCCAGCCTAAAGCTAATTTGTGATTGTCCTGGCCTATTTGGATTCCATTTGTGTTTGGGTTGTTTCTTAGAGATGTTGCCATGTGTTCCATGGTTAGGATATATAAAAGGGGAGATAAAGGGTATAGAGCTATGATTTTGTAGGTTATGGTGGGTCCCAAACCCATATTATCTAATGTAGAGTTTATAAAAGACCAGCTTACTCTATCAAATGCCTTTTCGGCGTTGATTGATAGAAGACAGAAAGCGGTTTTATTTTGTGGTGCGTATTGAATGAGTGTTATAGTTCTGATTGTGTTGTATCCATAAGCTTCTCTTATGGGTACAAACCTTACCTGGTCTCCATGGATCCGGTGTGAAATAAGCTTCTGGAGGTATATTGCAATCATTTTAACGTATATCTTTACATCCACATTTATGAGGGATATAGGTCTATAATTATTGCAGCATGTTGGATCTTTGTTAGGTTTGGGTAGTACCGTGATGTGTGCCTCTAGGGATTGTGGAGTGAAAAGGCATTCTGGTAAAATGAAGAGTTGAATACTTGAATACTTCTAGTACTATTGGGTGTAGTTTAGTTTGTGGTTGTTTGTAGAAGTATGTTGTGTATGCATCTGGGCCTGGGCTTTTGCCTAGGGAAAGATTTTTGATAACATCTAAGAGTTCTGTTTGGGAAAAGGGTTCTTCAAATTTGGTTATGTTGTCAGGGGAGAGTGATGACAGTTTACTTTCTTGAATATATGAATTTATGGCTGTTTTGGGATATGGTGGGGAAGAGCTGGAGGCTTGGACTGAATAAAGGCCAGTGTAGTAGGTTTGAAATGCTTGTGCTATGTCCTCTGACCTGGTGATCACTTTCCCATCTTTCTTCTTGATATTTGAGACACATGATAACTGCTTTTTGCATTTTATGGAGTTTGCAAAAGATTTTCCACATTTATTACTGAATTCATAGATGTTGCAATCTCAAATTTGTTTATGTGCTATTGAGATATCATCCAATGCTTTTAATAATTTTTGTCTTGCTAGTATGAGTTCTTGACGTAGGTCGTTAGACCTGTGTAGTTTGTGTCTTATTTCTAGTGTGTGTACTGTGTCTTGTAAGGTCTTTATTTGCTGGGTTGTTATTTTTTAAGCCTGAATCAGTGTTGAATCAGTGTTCCTCTCAAGACACATTTTAATGCCTCCCACTTGATGGGTGGTATTGTTGTGTCTTTATCATGTGTTTGTTTAAAGTCATTTATGTTTTGGATTGTAGCTTTTTTGCATAGTGTGTCTTGTAGTAGTTTTTCATTTAGTTTCCAGGAGCAGTTTTTCCTATTGGGATTTGGAATTGATAGGATTGTATAAATTGGGGAGTGGTCTGACCATATCATTGGTCCAATTGTTGTTTTGCATTCCCATGATAGGAGTGTATGTGAGATCATGAATAGATCTATACGGCTATAGGAACTGTGGGAGGTGAGAAGTAGGTGCAATCTTTATCATTTAGGTGTTGCATTCTCCAAGTGAGTGAGTGAGCCTTCATGAAATTAGTCTAATTCGTGTAGGTAGGTGAGACATGTGGTGGTTTGATTTTTATTTGGTAGATAAACCGTAGCGAAAGTAAATTTTCTATTTTGTATGGTTGTTTTTACTGCTACGAATCTTCCGTTCTGGTCTTTTATTGAGTCTATGTGTCTGTAGTCTCTTATGGAAGGCTTTGGCGACTCCTTTTGTTTTGGAGTCTGGGTTGTGACTGAAGTGCCATTGGTGTGTGTTGGTCCCATATCTTTGGTACAGCACCAAGATGTGTCTCTTGTATCAAGACATCTATGTGATCATTGTGACTTGACTCTAAGAGTTGTTTTCGGCATTGAGGGAGGTTGAATCCTTTAATAACAAGCGAGCAAACCTTTAGTTCCATCTCACATATACCTTGAGATAATTATGCATTGTTAGAGGGTTTTCCCATTGAGGGTAGGGGTGGGGAGGTAGGGGGGTGAAAAAGGAGACCCTAACCTTTTTTGGTTGTGCTTTACCCATATAGGTGCCTACTATTTTTGCAGTATACATGTTAATACGTAGTTTTACAGTAGATTTTAACTTAAGAAAATCCGGGAAATCAAAACAGAGAGTAATAAAACAATCAAAGATAACATATAAACATTTAAATCTTCTATTGATACATTATGTATTCTCTTTCTTCCATTTGTCCCAAGCAATTAGTTTAATAAATTGGCCAAATTAGTTTAAGCCCAGTCACCAAGTCAAGGTTGCTTTCTTTAACTGGGGCCTACCCTACTGGTACTTGCCTTATTGGCTGCATGAGCTGACAGCTTCTCCTTTGTGGCCTGGATGCTTGAAGTGGACTCTCTAGTTTAAAGTACCTTGCTCAAACGAGCACATGACCTAATGTCCAACCTACCTCACTAGCTGCACTACAATTAGTGACCAGGCCACTTCTGTGACTCTACACCTTGCCGACCCAACTTCTATAGTAGGTATCCCTAAATCTGCTAATATAATAACTCCACCATCAGATCTGTTCAGCTGCTGTGGTCCTGGATCAGAGGGGCTGGGTATTTCAGGAGTATACATACTCCCATAGACCTGACCAATAACAACACTCACTATGTGTGATGAGCACAGGGAAGAAGGCAAACCCCTGCTCTAGGAACAAAGCCACAGAAAGGGGGTTGATATCTCCATTATATGTGTGATTCATATTCACAAGAATTTGTTTAAGTGTATGAAGGAAATAAGGTGTCAAATTGTGACCTCAAAATTATGTTTTAGTATTTGAGAGATATCTGTCAGTTTTGAACCCTTCAGGGCCACTTCTTTCTAAAGTAGAATGTTTTTTTTAGATATTGAAATTGTAGCTTAACGTATATACGCGAGTATAAACTAATCCGAGTGTAAACCGAGGTACAAATTTTTAACTCAAAAACAGATTAGAAACCGAGGGTAGAACATTTCATAATCCAGTCTTATTCACACCACTCCCCCACCCCCACCATTACACAGAGTTAATAGGCCATCAAAAAGAATACCCTCCAGCCACCTCTGAACTGCGGATCCCTTAGACATCACTAAGCCTTATAAAACAGAAGAACGCAGTGGTACAGGATTACCATAAATGCTCCTTACCAGCTCCGTTACAAGGGTACAGATCAGTCAGAGGACAGGCTGCAGGAGATGTGTGTAACTTAAGCCTGCGCCTACTCTCCTGACACTGCTCCAGTCGCCTTACGCCTCACGAGTCTTTAAATAATTAGGGTACTGTCAGGACCCACGCCTACTCCTACTCTTTAGTTGCTGCTCCGTTTTACTTTCATTTGCGACCTTGCTTGCTTGCCGGTAAAAACTATAGGACCCAAGTTTAAACTGAGGGGAGCTTTTCAGGGCCATTTTAAAATTAAAAAACCTCAGTTTTATATACGGTATTTATTTTGGAATGGCTGAAATATACCTTTGAACCTAAACCACTGCGTATGCAGCTTTCTTCATATTAATTTAGTGTGAGGATCACCATGCAGTTTTGATCCCCCTTACTCTAAGAAATAATTCAGACAACTGCAGAGATGCAGAAACTTTCAAGAGTGTCATTGGACATCCTGAAACACTAGTAGTCATATAAAACCCTGGTTTGGGTACCGGTATTGGCGCATCGGAGGCATTATATATTTAGGATCGCCTGTCCATTTTCTATATACACTTTTACGGAGCTCCGCAGTGGAACTATGCAGCGATACCTTTTTTGATATGCATATATATATATTTATGTGTTTTTTTATTCGGATTTTAGACTTACTCTGTATAACTATATAAAGTAATATTTATTTATTATATATTGATATTGTAGCTGGCCAGCTTAAATTAGTGTAACAGTATAACTTTTATTATGTGGTTTTATGTGTATCTTATTGCATTAGGATAAAAATATATTAATATTTCCCACAGTGTACACCTTTTTTATACATTATTAATATCAGTTTTTTTTGCTATACTTTTTTTCAGGGCTTTCCTTTAAAATACTGCATATGTAATGCCGTAAATTATATTACATGTAATTAGATTCTACATTTTCTCTCTGTTCTATTTCTAGCTTATACTCTTCAATGTTGCTGACAGAGTAAACCTAGGCCTCATTCCCACCTCTGAGCCAGGTTACCCAGTGGATTGTACAGTCCTGAGAAAAGACACTGGTGGGATCCTGCATATACATCAAAATGTGGACAGCTTTAAAAGGCATGCAGAAACAGAGAAAGAGGACTTTGGGGGAAAATGGCCTGGATGCAATGGGCAGAGCAAGCAGAAAGGTAGATCACAGATTTGCTAAAAGAAATCCACCAGAAGAATTGGCCCACGAGAATATTAAGGGTGGAACAGATTAAATCCTATGCCCCTCACGTGGACCATGTTGTGATGGAGCTGGACTGTCGTCCAGATCCAGTAATATAGTTTGTTTGTGTTTTTTTCCCCTTTAAGATCCTCTGACTTCCTAAAGTTGCTTCTCTCTGTTTCTATTAATATATATTTAATATATTAAATTATTTTACCATTTTACATTCATATCCCAAATTCAAACTTTTATTTGAAACCTAGAAACCAAATCTAGCATTATATAGTGGATACATTATAGGGATATAAGTAAACCTTGAGGATACATCCAATATCCTATTCGTTTATGGTGGGTAGTACATTATACATTACAGTCCTCCCCCTACCTGTAGAGGATTTTTTCAAAAAAAACCTCTACACACACACACACTTTCTTTCTTACGGATTATTACTTTGTTAGCCCTGGTTTTATGAGGACAAATTCTGTAATAGATGGCATCTCACAGCAAAACAGACACTCCTGTTTACACACACATAGAAATAATGAATAGCCATTCCATGTGCACATTTCCTTTAGACATATTCTGTCTGACCCGTGGCACCTTCTCCCTACCAGGCTCACATAGATGTACAAATTCCTGGTGAGAGCCACAGTGGCAGAGATAACTGCACAGCATGATCTGGCTGGGATAAGACACATAAGGGACAGACCAGACTGGCTCAGTAAGTTAGTGTTATAATCAGTGCATTACTATGTAGAAGCGCACCAATTATATGGTTATTTTTATTTTATTTTATTGGGATGTGTGTGTGGGAGATTATATAAGGGATAATGGAAATGTAAAACCCAAAGTGATTTAATACCCTTGTATTATAATGTTAAGGTATACACACCTTGTGTGTGTGTACGAGCGTCTGCCAACACAATACGGTTTATCTAAATACCCTCACTGGGTATAAGTCTTATGGTCTTTCCCTCCTTCCCTTTGTATGTAAGAGAATGGGCTACTCAGTTACTGTCCAGCAGCTTGTCTGTAAAGAAATCATTGCAAACTACAATTCTGTTATGTCTGTATGTAGCTTTAGACTTGGCTTAGCTTTAAAAAAATAACCATACTGTTAAATGTGATTTTGTAAAAACGTTGTACATGCAATTTAAAGTGGTGTGGGAGGTAGGAGTTGAGTTTACCTTCTGCCCCTGACGGCCCCAAACTACCAAAAATCTTACTGATAAAAAATAATAAATGGAAAATTGATTTCTTTTTATTAGGGTTCTTATGTTTTATTTTATATTATTGATGGAATGGATCTAAAATATTAAACACCTTCTATTAAAAATTGCCATGTTGATAATGATACCACAACCGCAAAAAATGGTTTTGGAATAACCCAGACCAAAAGAAACCCATTCTACCCTGTAGAAAAACCACAGGGGCACTCTAATGGCATAACTATAGGAAATAAAAGCCCTTGAAAAACATGCGAGGATCAAATCATATGTTGCACTAAATGAATCATCCAGCCACTAAATATAAATATGTAAATTCTTTTATTATGCCTAATACAGGTCAAAACAGTAATACTTTAATATATTCTATACAAAAAAGACTCCTAACACCAGATAAAAACTATACAAAAAATACTTGCATCCTAGGCGTCCCTAGGTGCTAAAATACTAAAAACTGACGACCAGAATCCGGGTAGGAAATGGTGGGAAAAGTAGACAATACACTTCTGTGTAATGAGATTAGTTGCGGTAATCACAATCTAACTACACATATATAGCACATCGGAGCTCAAGCAATTGCAAATAGAAGCAAGGTAGAAAGGTTAGTAATATTATATGTATGCAGCAAACATGCGGGCCCTCCGCGCAACCACCATTCGTCCACGTGGTCGGGGTAACCCGTCCTAAAAAGCAAGATAAGCAAAAACCAGAATACAAGCAGGATAAACAGGTAAGTATGTATTATGAAGGCATGCAAGCAACAGAAACAAGATACTTAAGTTTCCTGGGCACTGTCACTTGTTGACATGATCCGTTCGCTATTCTCTCCTTTCATAAGTTGAAGTATGTTCCTGCTGTATGAACGCTGTGTTCTGCTGCCAATTACAAAGTTCCTTCTGTATGGACGCCGTGTTCTGCTGCCACGTGCAAAGAGAATCCGCTCCACCGCTTACCTCCCAGGTCTGGGACGCCCATTTCGAGAGGCCACTCCTCTCTTCTTCCGGGTCTAAGTTTCACTCTTACTGAATTATATAGTTCTGTGCCGGAAGCTACATTCCCTGACCTTTTTTATACTGGGAAACATTATCTTGTATGTAAGGTTCCCTATCAAAAGTTCCTATGAGAGGAAAGGAACAAGGGAACGAGCAAGGCACTATAAAGTATACTGGCAGAGGGGTAACAAATCTATTTAGACTTAACCCCTTGGAGTCCTTATAAATTGTTGATTTTAATATGTACAAATATATACAAAAAAAAATATACGTTTATCTACATAGACATACCACATTTATCTCTGGGAATAGCGTACAATCAGACATTAATAGTCTGATGGGAGGTGATGGGAGGTTAAGTTTAAACTCCCAATTTTAACTCCTTATAGTAAATATATATTTTTAAAATAGGTTGAACAAAAATAATATTAGAATTAAAGAAAGCATTGGAATACAATTTCTTCATTTAAACCGTTGGGTGCAAGTGAGTTTGTTTCATATATCCAACGGGCTTCCCTTTGGAGGATAAGCTGATCCCAATTGCCTCCTCTAAGGGGCTTATTAACTTTTTCTAATCCCCAAATCTTAAGACCATTGGGGTTGGAATCATGTATGGCTTCAAAATGTCTTGCTACTGCACTCTCGTTATTCTTATTTTTTATGTTCCTTACATGTTCGAGGACTCTAGTAGCAAGTGTACGGATGGTTTTCCCTATATATCTCTTGCCACACGGGCATTCCAATACATATATGACTCCCATTGTTTTACAGTTAATGAAATCTTTGATTTCATTAGATTGTGTTGACCCATAATTAAAATGGATTTTCTTATTCATATAACAGCATGCTTTACATTGGCCACACTTATGTGACCCTTTAACTTTATGCTCATCCAACCATGTTCTATTTGGACTGTGAAAATAGCTTCGGAACAATTTTTGTCCGATTGTGGGTGCCCTTTTTGCAGTTATTGTGGCTGATTCACTTGCTTTGTCACTTAATATTTTATCTGATTTAAGTATAAACCAAAATTTGTTCAAAGTTGATTTTATCCACATCCAATCATTGTTATATGGTGTTATTAACTTTATTTTACCACCTCCATTATTTCTTTCTTTATTGTAATGAGAATTAAGTTGAACCTATTGATCCTGCTGGATACGTTGGTCTGGACTTCAGGATGGATCTTCGTACCTTCTTTTCCTCCTCTCCGGCATAAAACGGGAATTGTCCAGCAGCCATCCTGTAGATTGTGACTCCTACGGACCAAAAATCGACAGAAAAACCGTATTCCTTACCTTGTAGAATCTAGAAAACAGAACGAGAGATTCATTATATAAATATTTCATTTTAAAATCATATTAGTAAATGGTAAAATCTGACAGCCCTGTTACCAACCCCTGTTTTTCAATTAAACTGAAAGAAGGTAAGTATGACATTTGAGAGGAGATACCCTTAAACACTGAGGCTCTGACACACCATCTTGTAATTTGGAGATCTCTCCCTGTAACTAGATACAATTAATTCCTCACCTCTGGCGCGATGTAGTCCAGTGTTCCACATACTCCGGTGACCCCTCTGGTGACGTTCTCTGCGACCAGTCCAAAGTCGGCGATCCTCACATGTCCATTATGACTCAGGAGAATGTTTTCTGGCTTGATGTCCCTGCAAAGGAAATAATGAATTCACTGACTACAAGGAACAAAAACCGTTGTGTGGGACTGCTTGGCCTGAACAATCTAGCCTTGGACTAATTACTAACTCTGCACGATAGATGGAAGGGTGAGTATTGTAACCAAACGTTCCACTGACTGCCTTACAGAAAACAGTGGATGTAGGTAGAAGAGGGAGATCACATTAAATACTGTGGATAGTTGGGAGATGTAATTGCAGAATTTAACTTACCGATGGATGATTCCAAGTGAGTGGAGATACTGCAGACCATAGACCATCTCCGCTGAGTAGAACCTTTCCAGAAAGAAAACAAGTGAATGATCAGTTGTGTAATTCACTAAAATGAAATGTTACCTATGGGTGCAGCACCCCCCCCCCCAACCCCATTTTCATTTTACTTACCTTCCCCAAAGATTTCCCTGAAGATACTTACAAGACTCGGTCCCTTGCCGCCAGGGTGCCGCCTCCTGCTGCTGTTGTGAGCAGGTTATGAGCACACTCAGTAGTAGTGAGGTGCTTCCTGGCCTTGCCGTCACTGGCGTGCCTTAGACTGACAGCTGCAACCAGGAAGCAGATTGGCGAGGGACCGGGTTTTGTAAGTATCTTCAGGGGCCTCTTTGGAGAAGGTAAGTAAAATGAAAATGAGGTTTAGGTGGTGCTGCACCTATAGGTAACATTTCATTTTATTGCTGGACATGCCCTTTAAGATCTCTGTGCAGTTGCCAATACCTTGTCAGTATGATAAGTAAATGACACTTACCTGATGGCGTTGATCTCCAGGTGGCCTGAGTCCTGTAGAAAATCTTCCAGGCTTCCTCCTCCAGCAAACTCCATGACGAAAAAAGCGTTCCTCTGTGTACAAAGACAGGGAAACATTAAATAGATGGTACAAAATAGACCAATGCAATATGTGATTATACACTAATAATAATTACAACAAATAGAAATATGGATGGCACAAATATACAAAAACCCAGGGAGGCGTCTTGTATTCATCTCAGTATTGCTTCTATTCTGTGGCATTTAGTTGAGTTGTTTTAATACACAATGAGAGACGGATGGGACAGGACATATTCTAATCCTTTCCTTTACCACATGGGACCATATTACAAACTGTTCTAATATAGAAGTGGGTCCGACACCATCAGTGAAGAAATAATGTGATTGATAATAAGGCTGATAATGTTTATCAGTTTTTAGATTACACCCTGATGGACAGAACATTATATTATCAGCGCTCTCTTAATAACCATAACTTATTCATGGTGCGTCAGACCTCACTTACATAATGGAACTGTTACACTGCCTTCCAATACAAACAGTTTGCCATACCTGCGTCTGGAAGGTGGCATAAACGTGGCACATGAAGGGGCATCCAGCCACCGCTCGCAGTACGCGTGCCTCTCTCTCCATAAGGTGGGCCTCCTCCAGATTTTCTTCCTTTTTCAGGATCTTCATAGCAACAAACTCCTCCCTGGAAAATAAAGAAGCAAGCATTACTTTCCCATATGTTACTCTTTGTCTTCTCAGTCGAGATGTTACTCTTTGTCGACTTTTTTTTCTCAGTCGAGATGTTACTCTTTGTCGTCTACTTATCAGTCGAGATGTTACTCTTTGGCGACGTTTGCGTGGGGACATGATAACATTCTACAAATATATTAATGGGCCATACAATGAACTCTCTGGTGCATTGTTTACTAATAGGTCATGTCGGAGGACTCGTGGACATCCTTTAAGGTTGGAAGAAAAGAAGATTCATCTTCAGGCTAGGAAAGGTTTCTCTACAGAGGGTGAATAGGTTGGACTTGATGGACGTATGTCTTTATTCAACCTTAATTACTATGTTACTATGAGGGTGTCATCCTTGGGCATAGGCCATGCTGATCCTCTCTGGATCGGTACGGGAAAAGGTTCAGGGCCGCCAAAGCGAGTTCAGGGCCGCAAGGCCTCTTTAAAATATGTTGATATATCATAGTTTGTCCTATGACTTCATTACTGAATGCATGCTATGCTTCTGGATGCCTCATGGAAACTGAGCAATTTAGAAACCTGTACTGAGCCTTTACTGAGCCTGGGCATGCTCAGAAGAGGCAGATAGGGGATTAACATTCAGTCATTGGCTGTGATGTCAACTGTCAAATCCGTAACTGACAGTTACTAACTGGAAGAGCCAGGAAGCAGAAACAGGGGCAACAGGACATTGTGCAGGATTTCAGGTTAGACTTATATATTTCAGATTTCAAACTATTACCGTTTAGGGTTTTGGGGGGTGATTTACCTGTATGTAAGTTCTCATTTTAGGGCTGGACTTGCCCTTTAAGTCCCAGTTTTGGACTTGCCCTTTAAGTCCTAGTTTCAAACTCCTGTCTTGTAATGTCGGGGGTTAATGGTCACTGTTTTAGATCTCAAACTCCTGTGTGGTAATGTAGAGGTTAATAGGTAATCTATAATCGATTTTTTTCTACTGTATTGGTCTATGTCTATTTTGTTTTTTCTAAATATTCCTCTTATATAAGAAAGCTTTTTTGTAGTCTGTTGTTGATTTTTTATTCATTTTAGGAGATAAAAGTTGTAATAATTAAAATTTGATGCTTGTACTGACCATTTTGTTGCTAACCCATGCATTGGATCTTGTTGCAAACCCATGCATTAGATCTTGTTGCTAACCCATGCATTAGATCTTGTTGCAAACCCATGCTTTAGATTTTATTGATAACCCATGCATTAGATTTTATTGCGAACCCATGCAATTAGATCTTGTTGATAACCCATGCATTAGATTCCGTTGTTAACCCATTCATTGGATCTTGTTGCTAAATGCTAACCCATGCATTAAATGTTGTTGCTAAGCCATGCATTAGATGTTGTTGGTAACCAATGTATTAGATTTTGTTGCTAACGCATGCATTAGATTACATTGCTAACCCATGTATTAGGTTTTGTTGCTAACCCATGCATTAGATTTTGTTGATAACCCATACTTTAGATTTTGTTGATAACCCATACATTAGATTTTGTTGATAACCCATCATGCATAAGATTTTTTTGATAACCCATGCATTATATTTTGTTGCTAACCCATACATTAGATTTTATTGCTAACTCATGCATTCGATTTTGTTGATAACCCATGCAGTAGATTTTGTTGATAACCCATACTTTAGATTTTGTTGAAACCCATACTTAGATTTGTTAGATACCCATACATTAGATTTTGTGATAACCCATACATTAGATTTTGTTTATAACCCATGAATTAGATTTGTTATAACCATGAATTAGATTATGTTGCTAACCCATGCATTAGATTTTATTGATACACCATACATTATTATTTGATAACCCATACTTGATTTTTGAATAACCCATACATTAGATTTTATTGATAACCCATGCCATAGGTTATTATCAACTTTCTACAAGCCAAGGGTCAAAGCTGGCATACTTAATAAAATCTAAGTATTATTAGTATGTATTTGTATGAGTAAGTAGTTAGGGAAAGTTCACCCCTACATAAATATTAATTTTATAATTTCATCTACATTTGCTCTTCCTGTCTGTCTCTCTTTGTTGATTCCCCCCTCCCCCCAATTATTAGATTTTTGCTCATTTTTATTATTTTTATTCAATTTTTATTCAATTTCAGGATTCCTTATCTTTCCTTTGTTGCTCTTCTCACGTGCACACACACACACACACCACCACACACACACACACTTATAGTAGTTCTTTAGCTTCTAAGTACAGGGGTTAAAGTCATCTCTCAACACTTTATTTTAACTACTTTTGCTTAAAGGAGAACTAAACTTACATTTTTAAAAACCTAATGTGAATTTTCTCCCCAGAACTGGTACGTTGCATTTAGTATATGTGAGAAATAGATTTTGTAAATAAGAGAGGCTTCCATGTTGTTGCCGTACAATCTACAGCCCATGAAGTAATCAAGAACTACCCCCAACCCTAACCCCTATATCCACTGTCTCTGCACAGTGTTTCTATACACCAATATGGAATCCCTGATAAGACTTTGAAAGCTGCTTGTACCCTGCAGTTTATTTACCAGTCATTGTGAGTTGCTGGTAAATAAAATGAAAGGTAACAAGAGCTTCAAATTCTTATCAGGGACTTCCATATTCCATTATTTTTATTATTCTTTTCCTAGCGAAGGATATTAGTCCAATATATGGATATTAAAAAATAAGAGCACTGTGATACTCTAAGGACTAAAGGTGACCATATATACGAACGATAAGGGGTAAATCCCGTTGTTCCATGACGGGATTTACCCATTATCGTTCAAGTGTACGGCCTTTCCTGACCGACCAGAATGCCGATGAAGACCCTAGTCGCCACTATGGTCGGTCGGAAAGACGGAAAATTTCTGTTGGTCGTTACTAAAGTAAAGGGAGCTGATATGATCGTACCGTGTATGGACGCATGACTGACTGATCCACATCAGGCCAGAGCAGTACTGATTTTACTGATTTGACAAAGGTTTAACAGTAGTTTCAAGATTATGTAAGGATTTCCCCAACCAGAAGCGCAGAGGATTTTCTAACTTAATAGACTTTCTGGCTCATTTACCCAGAGCCGCTGTGTAAATTTGCTTATGGGTTCTGCAAAAGACGCCAGCAAGACCCGCGCTCGTGATTTAATATTGCCTCTATGCGACTTTTAGCACAAGATTTTAACACACAACTTACAATTTTAGCCTCAATTTAAATTACTTAATGTTTGTTTTCAACAGGAAATCTGGGAATTATTTGTCGTTGACCCATCAGGGAAGTGGTATTTCGCTGGCTATTAGTCATAACACTTCCTGTGCTCTACAATTGGTTCTTGCTTGTAGTCAGGTGATTGTAAACACTGATACAATTTTTTATCACGATGGTCATTTCTCATGATGTTTTATTTTAAATGTTTCTCCTTAGGAGGTATGCACAAATAATGGGACTCATATACATTATATACGTTGTTTAAACATGGCTACTTTATGTGTGTTTCCAATGATTAAATCTGCTGCAGCAAGAGATTTTATATTTACAAGCTCCGCGCGATCCACCGTCACAGCTCTGCAATCCTCTCTCCACTTCTGGGTAAGGCAGTCAGTGTCGGGTGTGACACTGACTTCACGGTCAATCACTGACTGCCAGTCTCCAGTGCGGCTGCTCGGGAACAGAAAAAGAACACGGCAGCCGCAGTGGAGAGGAAGTGCAGAGTCAGGAAGCGGCGGTGGATCACAAATTTGTAAGTATAAAATCTCTTGGAAGCAATTTAATGACTGAAACAAAACAAAGTCCAGGTTTAGGTTTTTTTTTTGCATGAGATACAATTTTTCCCCCAGAGGGGGGACATTCCCTTTGTGCTACCCTGTATCGCAAATCTTAACACGGAGTTTGTATGTGGCTTCATACCTTCCCAAATACAACAGGACGTATCACCGTGCATATTGTATTTACTAATGCTGTCCATGCAGTGGGCAGGAATAATTTGATTGGACAATGTTGGCACAACATTCCTATGACTTTATTTGCCAGGACCATTCATTGCTATTGCCAATACAGGGGTCCATCCTATCTGGAGGTTGGTTACAACCGGGCCAAAAGCCAAAGGTGGAAAAATGTAACCTGCTGGCTAAGTATTAAAAAGTTGGGAAGGGCTAAGTCTGCCATGTCTTTGTGCCCTTTAGTGACCTAAAGGGTATATCCACTGGTAAAATACTTTCGTTCTCGGTTTCTGAATGTTTTTTGAAGAATGGGAGGTAAGACACGGCTCTTTTACCCCCTGTTCTTCAATAAAACCAAATGGGATATTATTTTACTTAGTAACATAGTAATAAGGTTGAATAAAGACATACGTCCATCAAGTCCAACCTATTCACCCCCTTTTTTTTTTTTTTTAAACCCTACCTAACAGTTGATCCAGAGGAAGGCAAAAAACCCCAGCTAAAAAGGGGGAAAAAATTCCTTCCTGACTCCAAACGGCAATCGGAAAGTATCCCTGGATCAACCAGATCTATATTCATTAATACCAGTAATTCTCAATATTTTTATAGTTTTAGAAACTTATCCAGGCCTTTTTTAAAGCTATTCAATGAACTTGTTATTACCACATCTGCTGGAAGACAGTTCCACAGTTTCACCGTTCTCACTGTAAAGAAACCCCTCCTAACCTGAAGATGAAACTTCTTTTCTCCAACCTTAAAGGATGTCCGCGTGTCCTCTGATATGACCTGTTAGTAAACAATGCACCAAAGAGTTCATTGTATGGGCCATTAATATATTTGTAATAGGTTATCATTCCCCACCAAACGTCGCTTCTCCAATGTAAACAGCCCTAACTTGTCTAATCTGCCTGCATATTCAAGCCCCTCCATTCCCCTTATTAATTAGATGCCCTTCTCTGAACTACTTCAATTCCAAGATGTCCCTTTTGTATTGGGATTCCAAAACTGCACCGCATATTCCAAATGAGGCCTTACCAGTGCCTTGTAAAGAGGGAGAATAATATTTTTCTCTCTAAATCTATTCCCCTTTTTATACAAGACAATATCTTGCTAGCTCTAGCCGTTGCTACCTGGCATTGTTTGCTATAGCTAAGTCTGTTATCTACCAGAACCCCCAAATCTTTTCCATTACAGATGAACTTAACACAGAGTTATTTATGGTGTAAGTGACACAGGGATTATTAAATCCCAAATGCATCACCTTACATTTATCAACATTGAATCTCATCTGCCATTCTACTGCCCATTTTGATAATCTATCTAGGTCTGCTTGCAGCACTTGCACATCATTGGAAGTTTCCAAAGCTCTGCATAGTTTAGTGTCATCAGCAAACACCGAGACCTTGCTCTCAATGCCCCTTCTAAGTCATTTATAAACAGATTAAGAAGCGGCCCCAGTACAGAACCCTGAGGCACTCCGCTTAGAACTTTAGCCCACATAGATGTAGCTCCATTAACCACCACTCTCTGTTTGCGGTCCAATAACCAGTTCTCTATCCATGAACAAATGTTTTCTTCAAGGCCAACAGTCCTCAGTTTTACATTAGTCGCCTATGTGGCACAGTATCAAAAGTTTTTGCAAAATCCAAATATACCACATCCACTGCTGTGCCTGAATCTAACTTCTTACTCACTTCTTCATAAAAACCAATTAAATTTATCTGGCATGATCTATTTCTCATAAATCGATGCTGACTACTACTAATAAGATGATCCTGGAGACAAAGTCAAGGATATGATCCTTAACAAAGTTCCATCACCTTCCCTACCACTGATGTTAGGCTTACAGGTCTATAGTTTCCAGGCTGTGAACGACTACCTTTTTTGAATATTGGTATTACATCGGCTTTTTTCCAATCCAGAGGCACATCCCCAGACAAAGCGAATCTGAAAAGATGAGAAACAGTGGCTAGCTAGAACTGAACTAAGCTCTTTTAAAATCAAGAGCATTGACAGAGCATGGGTGTTAGGAGAGGCATTTTAACCATCAGATTATTTGGATGAGTGTTATATGTGCCTCCTGTCCAGTTTCTTGTGTATTAGAAAGTATCCTCATTTGGTATCTATGCCGAGGGTAGACAGAGGGAAGTTGTTGGCTATTACGGCATAAATAACCTAAGGGATAAGTATTAAGCATATCAATACATTTAACATAATATTATATAATATAATTCCTGTTATAAATAGTGTATGTTATTCCATATACTATAGCAGTTATTTGTGTCTTGGCTATCAGCCTGTATAAGAGGTATCATTGATGGACACAATTGCTAGGTAGAAGATAATTCCATTTGCCACAGAGTCACACCCCACCCCCCCCCACCCCCACCATGTGGCATGGGGTAGTATATGGTCATAGTGAAGAGAATGAAGGGGGGGGGAGGGAACCGCAGCCATCAGATATCTAAAGAACCAATTCCCCAGAGATTGTATATGCATACAGCATACTGAGGAGTATCGTCATTTGGTGCTGTGCTAAGGGGTTAGGGTGTAGACACTTTAATATTATCACAGATTTAGCAAAGTAGAATAAACCTTTTACATTATTAATTATTTATTTTCAGGTTTTTGAAGTATCTTAGTACAGTTATGCTAAAGTATAGAAAGGAGAGTGAGAGAGGGAGATGAAGCACAGAGAAGGATGCACCACGGCCATCAGATCATCTGGAGTATCAGTACCCAGTGGTTGTATGTCCAGTCCTCAGCATAATGAGGATATCATCATTTGGTGTTGTGTTAGAAGATGAGGGTAGAAACATTTTGATATTATCACAGATGTAGCAAGTATAATAAACCCTTCATTATAGGTTATTCATTTTCTGGTTTTATAGAAATATCATAGTACAGTTTTATACTAAAGGTATAGAAAGGAGAGTAGAAGAGGGGGAGGGGGAGGAAGAAACATAGAGAAGGATAATAACAAACAATTTAGTATGATTGCATTAGAACATATGGTCATTTGAGTTGTTTCTCATATGATTAGACTTAGTTGTTATGCATGAGATTGACTCATAGTAGGGTTTTGATAATATTAGTATATCCGCATTTCGAAACTTCGGTTTGGATTTATGATTAAGTTCAAAATTATATAATGTCCGGTATGTGGTATAAACGTGTCATATTAATTCTTGTCTGAATAGAGGAGTGTATAAATGCCCATTAATGAGTGAGTTCTGTTCGTTTTAGTCTCATCTGGTTGTATGTTAGGACAACTTTAATTGTTCTTTAAGTGTCCTGATAGGGGCAACCACATGTTGGTGTTTTGGGCATCTCAAACCTGGTCGTTGAATAAATGAGTGTACTGTCCAAACCTTTTATTGGATGTCTAACCAAGGACAGGCCCAGCAGGCGATTCAATAGGCGTACTCTGCAGTTGGCTTGAATGCGGAGCCTGCTGGGTATACACAGGGAGTTAATTATTTTGGCTTAAGCAAGGTGTTTTTTTAACATCGTTGAAAGTTGCTATCTATATCTGTAATATTCAATTAGATCAACTGGACTTGAAGTTTAGTTCTTGAAGACATTTCGCTAGTCATCCGACTGGCATCTCAATTCAGAATGATTTGTACAAGAATCTGTGGCAATTATGTACCCTGGAAAATCCCAATTAGCATATACAGTCAGGTGTTAAGGGCATGATTGGATAGTGGTGTTATCGGAAGCCCAGGGTAATGTGTCAAAACAGCATTGTACATGGCAGACAGTTGGTGTCATCTCAGTATTCCTGTCCTTGTGTTGAACCCCCCCCCCCCACCTCTATTGCTTGGTTCTTCTTTGTTTTCACATAAATGGCCTTGCCATCCCTCTTGAACCAGTCACATTCCTTTACCAATATGTTAACATTCCAATTACCAAAGGTATGTCCTTTATCTTTATGATGCAGGTACAAGGCTGAGACCTGACCCGAGGAATTGGCTCTTCTGTGCTGAACCATACTTGATGCATTTGCTGTTTAGTCTCCCCACCTACAAATCAGAGCATTCTTCACTGCGCTGCGTATATGATGTTGCTTTTCTTGTGTTTCGGTATTGGGTTGGATGTTCCAATTGCTCCTCAGTGTGTTGTTCGGTTACCCTGGGCGTTCCTATAACACCTCTTAGCCACTATGCAATCACGCCCTTAACACCTGGCTGTGATATGCTAATTGGGATTTTCCAAGGTACATAATTGCCACAGATTCTTGTACAAGTATTCTGAATTGAGAAAGCCAGTCGGATGACTAGCGAAACTTCTTCAAGAACTAAACTTCAAGTCCAGTTGATCTAATTGAATACAACAGATATCCATGACCTGGATGAATGAGAACCTTCACAAGCAAAGTGCTTATCTTTTTTTTGCAATGCAATGGAGTAGTCTAGGAATATTCGATGGTAGAATTTTCGTGGTGGAGTTCCCCTATTGTGTGAGCTGATCTGAGACCACTCATAGCTCGCCTTGCATTTAAAAGGCGAGCTATGAGTGGTCTCGGTGGAGTGCCAGGTGCAGGCCTTTACGGGAATCCGATGTGCCATTTCAATTGTGAATTGGTGGGATATTTCCGACTTTGTAAGTTGATCGGATCCATCCTTCCAGAAATCCAGCTGGGTCTGGATTTTCTACCCCCCTCAACAAGCCTATGAACCGGAGATTCTGGCTTCTGATTGTAGGTGGGGGAGACTAAACAGCAAATGCATCTGGCTTCTGGAGTGGTTTTCCATGTAGTCTAGTTTTTCTTTGGTAGCTTGGAGCTCTTGTTGGGTGAGTAATGTTCCGGTTGTGCGGGGTTGATTATGTCTTTGATTTTTGAGATTTGTGTTTTGGCTTCCCCTACCCGTTGTCTCACCTTATGTAGGTCTTGTCTCATGAGGGTCTGATTTCACCTCTTCCATCATGGTGGTTAGAGATTTTGTGAGTAAATTTCTTTTGAGATCTAGCAGTGTGCATTCATCTTTGGATGTGAGTCTGGTTGATTTCTGTTTAACCATGGGATCTTCTGTTATTGCTTGTGGGCTGGCGGGTTGGGAGTCTGTTGATCCGCTCCCCCAAAAATGTTTTTTAATCCGAATGATCCACTTATGTAAGCAGTTGTCTTGCACCCTATATATTTATTTGCTAAAATAATCCTATCAAAGGTTAAAGTGTCATGTGTGGTGTGTGTGGTGGGGGGGGGGGTCGCTTTCCTGTCAGTTTCTGGTAATCCAAGGCCCACTAAGGTTTTTTCCAAGATTGCAGAATATGTAAAGTAATGTAATTTAAATTTAGAAAAGTCTTGCCACTAAATAAGTGAGAGTGAGCCATATTTAACATACATTTTTTTTCTCATGTATTAGATACTTCATTCTTCCCTACTTAGTCCATGCGGGAGCCTCTTTTGTTCATGCCTGTGAATGGAACCATGATGCAGTAATAGCTCTCCAGAAAAATCTGCTTATTAATAAGGTTTCTGATAAATGGCAAATTCATGAAGGTGATAATAGACAGGTAGAAAACCAGACTTTCACTTGTGGATTTATGATGAATAGATCTGTTAAGGGGCAATTCTACTTACCTTCCCCTCACTCCTCTTCATCACCTATCAATAGGTGAGGATCAAAACCGAAAGTTCTTACCCCTGGATACTTTACAGGTCATTAAAAAATACAGCATGAGTATCAGTTAATTCATTTAAATCAGTGTGGCAGTATCAAACGCTAAAAGCAGGCGGGGTACCTGTATTACGCCCCCTCATAGTGTCATCATGAGGAGGATCAGGTCTCCCAAGTATCCCCGCATTATGCTAAGTTTAAAAGTAGAAAAGCATACAAAGTGCACCCCCTATGCGTTTCATCCTCCTAGAAGGACTAAATCATAGGTGAGGGGCCTCCGGATGCCGGCGCTCTTATATGTAGCTATACGTTAACCCACTGCCTGTTGGTTAGCATAACATCCAATCAGGTTGTAGAAGGCTGTACACACCTCTGCTCTCCGCCTCCCTCCATGATCGGGGGTTACCTACTTATTGCCAGCCGCCCTTAACTGTATGTACAGCTCTGGAATATCTAAGAGAACCATTGTCAGCCCAGAGAAACATGAGTTATGGCATTGGAGGCAGTAGACTCCTATATTATGGGACAGTAACTAGGCAACACATAAGTATAACACTTAATATCCATACGGGGCAGAAACATGAAAAATAATTGAACATGTTTCAAACATTAGAATCTCAACCCTCTGATGAATGACATCGTCACAAAACGCATCAGGGAGAGGTCTCTGGAGCGTGTTTTCCTCACCTCACGTTTGTTGCCATTAGTGTTACAATAAAGGATTACTCTGCCAAGGTTAAAGAACTTGTCCCATTCGTTTTTTCTTACTGGAAGGAGTTTGTTCATATCAGAGGTGCCAGTCCTCTTGGGATCATGAGTCTCCCTTTATGCTGAGCCCGGTCAGACAGGATCAGGTAGGACACCAGATCGCTAGCTACTTTCGAGAAACTGCGAATGGATAAGCTGACTATGTAGCTATCATTTCTTAACCCAACATAACGCATCTCTCCAAGGTATGAAATGGTTCATCTTAGAAAAAAGACCACCTAGGCAGAGAGGTGGGACAGGGAGAACAAGTTATTAAGAAAGGAAAGCAGGTGGATCTTTCTGCTAAACATATTAGCACTATTGGCCTTAACAAAAATACAATGGCACGGATGTTAATACACGTGCCATTGAGGTATTGTACTTTATAAGAGACCCTTACTTAGACTTCCGTACCTGAACCATTGCCTTTTGGATACTCATTCCTCATACGTTCGGAGAATACAGTTGTCCATCAGTGATCTAAAATTAACTTTATTTGATTAAATGCTTAGGGTTAAGAAAATGAGAAATACTTACCTTGTAAAATGTCCATCTCTACGTGTGATTCCAATCTGGTGTCAGTAAACTAGCTGCCATGTATTTTGGACTTGATGCAGAGGTAGAATTATTTTATCACAGAGCACAGTGACAGCATGAATAAATAAATTATCATCCTCATGGCTGGTTAATCCATATGATGTCTAATATGCCCATTATCGTGATATTGTCGATAACTTCCTTTGCCGATCTAACATATCAAAATCCACCTAAACATGAACACATGGCAAGTAATGGACACTTTGTATTAATATAGTGGAGTCTTGTTGGGATATGGGCGAGTATCATATTCATCTAATTGGCAATCCCGGTCCCTACCCACCCATGCTCAGTCCTGCGCTCACTGACAATGCAATAGGGGTGACTTTGCATCACAAGGATCATCCTTAGGCTTATAATAAATGATACAGCAGATCGAGGTGTCCTGGTACTTGTCACAGTGCCGGTATGACTCCCCAGACACGGCACTTTATTTCACGTTTCTGCCCCGCTATGGATATAAAGTGTATATACTTATGTGTTGCCTAAGTACTATCCCATAATATAGGAGTCTACTGCCTCCAATGCCATAACTCTGTTTTCTCTGGCTGACATGGTTCTCTTAGATATTCCAGAGCTGTAGATACAGTTAAGAAGCGGCCGGCAATTAAGTAGTAAACCCAATAAGGCAGCGGGTTAACGTATAGCTACTATAAAGAGCGCCGGCATCCGAGGTCCCTCCCCTATGAATAATCCTTCTAGGAGGACGAAACCCGTCAGGGTGCACTTTGTATGTTTGGCTATTCTTTTTCCAATTCTAAATTTTATTGATGTCAGTGCTTATAATTCAACATTAGTTATAACAGCAGAAGCAATTCTTGTGTCACCATATTTTTACATTTACTTTACATGTGCTTAATAAAATATTTAACACATTAAAGAGATTTAGATTTGAGAAAGGATAGAAGATGATCTGTTTATCTAACAATCTAGAGATTGTTTCTCTGTATATTATTTGCTATGAGAGTCGGTATTCTCATTTGTTGTATTATTCTAGGGAGATTGGGGGGAAAGGAGGGGGTTGGGTTATGGTTCCTATACTTTGATTAATAGCATTTATTCTTAACATTAATAACATTTTCACTTTCTATCATGTTATGTATCTATGGTTGTACAAATCAAATGGATTGCAAGGAAAGGCAGCACTCGTACCTAAGCAGGCCCTCCATGTGGTGCGTCCATATTCAAGGCAACTCTTCCCCAGCTCCAGGTTCATCAAGTAAACTTCAAAGTAAGAATGCGCTACTCAAGCGTATACGAATAATACAAACTCACTTTATTTGAATCATATTAAAAGGTGGAGATACACGGACCAAACACACAGCGACAAAAGACAGCCCACCCGCCTCCCGCGTGGGTGGACACACTCCTCTCAGAGGCTAGGTGGAGCTACCAGACCTAAACTTTATAGGTGAGTATCCCCCGGTGTTTTAATCTTAAAGGTAAAGATGGCGCTACATTAATTCGATAAGGGACAGTAAATAAAAAACAGAGGAGGAAACCCACAGTGCCGTGAAAAAAACAAAAAGCAAACCAAAAATAGACAGAACAGGAAAAGAAACTAGGAAGAACGAAGGTAGTAAGAACCATCAAAGCTCCATACAATAATTCAGATTAAACCCGAACATCCACCTTAAATATAGTGCTGTAATGGGAAACAGTTAAAACACTATAATACTGAAATATGTAACAAGCTCCCAGAAGCCTGAATCATATAACAGATCGCTGCTGCATGAGAATAGATCAGGTGGCAAAAATAAGGGATAGGACAGTCTATTTACAAGTACCTGATGAAAGAACATCTACATATGTTGCAAATTCATAAGTGACTGAAGCTAAGTAACTATAATAACGCATTTACAGGTTATTCAATAAAAGTTCTTACATTAAAATGGTGCTAATTTTGCCCCAAACAATCAGATGTTAACTTTCAAATGTTAAATATATCAATTGGTTGGGGCAAAATTACCACCATTTTAATCGATAAGAACTTTTTATTGAATCTCCCTGTTAGTGTCCTTGTTTCCGATGTGTTTGTCCGTGTATCTCCTACCTTTAATATGATTCAAATAAGTGAGTTTGTATTATTCTATACCTGTGGAGTAGCGCATTCTTTGAGAGTTTACCTGAAATGTATCTATGGTTCCCTTTTTTTCCATTGTAATTTAATTATGTTATTCCAGAAATCTGTAGATCCAGACAGGAAAACCAGATATGAGCATTTGTGCCAATGTCTTTTTGGCATCTCCAACATGTTGCTGGTGTTTGGGGAACCTTTGTGGAGACGGGAGAGTTGTTAAAATTTTGTAATTCTTCTGTTTGCTAGATATGACATTTTGGCTTGGATATGACATTTTGGTGTGTTAGGCTTTTTCCCATTGTTCGTTGGTGTAGGATTAGATGTCTGCTGATGAAGGTTTTATCTATCCAGGTCATGGATATCTGTTGTATTCAATTAGATCAACTGGACTGTGAAGTTTAGTTCTTGAAGATGTTTGCTAGTCATCCACTGGTTTCTCAATTCAGAATGACTTGTACAAGATCTATTGGCAATATGTACCTGGAAGTCCCAATGATGCAATGCATGATTGACTTGTTTCTAAGAGGTGTTATGGAACGCCCAGATGTCTCTTCTCTCCCATTATGCTGTGTAGGATGCGGAGTATCTAATAAGGCCTCCTGAAGCATTTTGTATATTTGGGAGAGGGTTGACTTGGGGATTGTTAGTGAGCTAGTCTTTCCATATCTGTGTTGAAGGTTTTGTCCTGAGATTTAGTAATTCCGTTTGAAAAAGTGTTGAAGTTGCAATTATTGAATTGGAGATTTGGAGTAATTTCTAAGAGGTAGGTTATTATGCATTCCTCCTGCATTTACTAGTTTGTCTATAGATGGCGACTGTGTTTTGCTATATGAAGTATCAGTTTTTGTGAGTACTGGAGGAATTTGGGATTGTTGTGCAGATATTGGTGTCATGTATCCAGGAGTATTTGTTTAAATGGAATTGATTTTTTGCTGAGTCCCTGCCCTTAGTACTATTTGTACAAAGGGATTGATGAGGGATAGTTGGTCTGTTTGATGAAAGGAGCCATGGATGGTTTTTAGATTTCTTTGCAGCACTTGATTAAACTTTTTCCTCTTGTTGATGAGTTGTATGTCCTGTCTACTATGTGCATAATAAGGCTGAGGGATGAAAGTTTTTAAAGTCTGGAGATTTAAACCTCCTTTTTCCTTTTTCCGATACAGTGTAAGGTATTTAATTCTGTGGTTGCCTCCTTGCCATATGTAGTTTAGTATTTTTTTTTGGGAGTATCAAGAGGAAATGTTTTGGAGGACTGATTGGAACTGTTTGGAACAGATACAAAAATCTTGGTATATTCCATCGCGTATTATGTAACTCTTCCCAACCATGAATGGTTGTGTTTTGAGATGGTTCCCAGGCCAGAGGATAGTTTTGCAGGTGGGGTAATAGTATTTTTGGCGACCAATCCCAGTTCAGAGATTTCGGCCCATGAGCGAAAATATTGTTTACTGTTGGTCAGGGCCCGGACGAGTAAATATCCTTGATTGGACGAACAACGCTCGGGCATGTCAGTAAATTGATGAATCGTGCAGTTCCCTATGGGACCGCACATCGTCGTTTGCAAATTGCGGCCATGGACAAATTTGCGCGACACAACTGATACTTGTCCCCTCCATGTGTACCCCGCCTAAAGCTAATTTGTGATTGTCCTGGGCCTATTTGGGATTCCATTTGTGTTTGGGTGTTTCTTTTATAGATTTGCCATGTGTTCCATGTTAGAATATCAAAAGGGGAGATAAAGGGTATAGAGCTATGATTTTGTAGGTTATGGTGGGTCCCAAACCCATATTATCTAATGTAGAGTTTAAAAAGACCAGCTTCACTCTATCAAATGCCTTTTCGGCGTTGATTGATAGAGACAGAAAGCGGTTTTATTTTGTGGTGCGTATTGTAAGATGTTATAGGTTCTGATTGTGTTTATCCATAAGCTTCTCTTATGGGTACACAACCTTACCTGGTCTCCATGGATCCGTGTGGAATAAGCTCTGGGGCTTATTGCGATCATTTTAAGTATATCTTTACATCCACATTTATGAGGATATAGGTCTATAATTATTGCAGCATGTTGGATCTTTGTTAGGTTTGGGTAGTACCGTGATTTGTGCCTCTAGGGATTGTGGAGTGAAAAGGCATTCTGGTAAAATGAAGAGTTGAATACTCTATTAGTATTGGGTGTTTTTTTAGTTGTGGTTGTTGTAGAAGTATGTTGTGTATGCATCTGGGCCTGGGCTTTGCCTAGGAAAGATTTTTGATAACACTCTAGAGTTCTGTTGGGAAAAGGGTTCTTCAAATTGGTTATGTTTTCAGGGGAGAGTGATGCAGTTTACTTTCTTGAATATATGAATTTATGGCTGTTTTGGGAATGGTGGAAGGCTGGAGGCTTGTGACTGAATAAAGGCCAGTGTAGTAGGTTTGAAATGCTTGTGCTATGTCCTCTGACTGTGATCACTTTCCCATCTTTCTTCTTGATATTTGCACCATAATAACTGCTTTTGCTTTTATGGAGTTTGCAAAAGATTTTCCACATTTATTACTGAATTCATAGATGTTGCAATCTCAAATTTGTTTATGTGCTATTGAGATTTCCTCGAATACTTTTAATACTTTTTGTCTTGCTTAGATGAGTTCTTGACGTAGGTATGTTTTTGTGGTCTTATTTCTAGTGTGTGTACTGTGTCTTGTAAGTCTTTATTTGCTGGGTTATTTTTTAAGCCTGGCCGTGTTGATCAGTGGATCTCAAGACACATTTTAATGCCTCCCACTTGATGGGTTGTATTTTGTGTCTTATCATGTGTTTTTGTTTAAAGTCATTTGTTTTGGTTGTAGCTTTTTTGCTAGTGTGTCTTGTAGTAGTTTTTCATTTAGTTTCAGGACCAGTTTTTCCTATTGGGATTTGGAATTGAAGGATTGTATAATTGGGGAGTGGTCTGCCATATCATTGGTCAATTGTTGTTTTGCATTCCCATTGATAGGAGTGTATGTGAGATCATGAATAGATCTATATGGCTTAGGAATTGTGGGAGGTGAGAAGTATGATACAGATTGCACTCTAATTGTTGCGTTCTCCAAGTGAGTGATTGAGCCTTCATGAAATTGGTCTATCTATTCGTGTAGGTAGTAGTAGACATGTGGTGGTTTGATTTTTATTTGGAAGATAGACCGTACAAAGTAAATTTTTCTATTTTGTATGTTGTTTTATACTGCACAAATCTTCCGTTCTGGTCTTTTATTGAGTCATTAATTGTGTCTGTAGTCTCTTATGGAAGGCGATGGCAACTCCTTTGTTTTGGAGTCTGGGTTTGTGACTAAAGTGCCATTGGTGTGGTTGGTCCCATATCTTTGGTACAGCGCAAGCTTAAATGTGTCTCTTGTATCAAGACATCTATGTGATCATTGTGTATATCAAGCGAGCAAACCTTTAGTTCCATCTCACATATACCTGAGGATAATTATGTTGAGGGTTTTCCCATTGAGGGTAGTGTGTGGGAGTTAGGGGGTTGAAAAAGGAGACCCTAACCTTTTTGGTTGTGCTTTAACCCATATAAGGTGCTGACTATTTTTGCAGTATACGTGTTAATACGTAGTTTTACATTAAATTTTAACCTTAAGAAAATCCGGGAAATCAAAAAGAGAGTAATAAATCAATCAAATATAACATATAAACATTTAAATCTCCTATTGATACATTGTATTCCCTTTCCTCCATTGTGTCCCTGTGAGGTCATATGACCCTTGGGGGTTGTAGGTCCCGATTGATCCCATTGGCGTCTGCATGGACCCTTTTTGTATTTTAATATATGGTTTTAAATCTCGTTTTTGTTAGCTTATTTGTTACACCAACACCTTGGGTGCATCTGTAAATCCAGGTCTTTAGGGGGTTTGATGATGTGAAAAATGTTGTGTATGTGGGAGGTTGTGTTGTTTAGAGATCAGCGTTTGTTTGACTTGACTTGTGTTGGATTTGTTTGTTCTTTTGGAGTATAGGTTGGTTAGTTAAGGGTGTTCCCATTCCGGTAGGAATACACTGGTAATTTAGCCTGTATAAAAATGTAGGTAGATTCTCTGGATTCCGGAGTATAGCTGTGATTCCGTCTTTCCTTGCTTGGAGGTTAAAGGGGAATCCCCATTTGTATAAAACCCCTTTCGCTTAGTATTTCTAGTGGTTAAGAAGTGCTTTCTCTGTTGGAGAGTGCGTCTGATAGATCTGAGTAGAAGTAAGATTGAATGTCCGTTGTAGTCTATAGAAGAATGTTCTCTGGTTTTAAGCATTATTTGCTCTTTTAATCTCATAGCTGTGTATGCAGCAAAAGACCTCCCTTGTTCTAGGACATCTGGATCCCTTGGAACCAGAGGCTCTGTGGCTCTATCAATTTTTTGATTGTGTCCTCTGGTTGACTTAGTATGTAATGAATATCTTTGGAGGGTATTTTCTATTTTCTGCTGTGGAATGGATTCGGTAGCCCCTTATCCTGATGTGTTTGCGTCTCCCTCGTTTTCTATTCATCAATTTCGTTAGTAGCGCTCTGGTAATATTTGGGTTATTTACAGTAGTTTTCAGTTTGGTTAAGACGTAAGCCTGTTGCCTATCTCTTTAATATCCGTCTTGAGCGTAGAATTTCCTCTTTACAGTTTTGTTCCACACAATTTACCAATATTGCAAAGTCTGCTTTGTGTGTAATGATCAGATGTATATGTTTTCAGTCTGTGTCCGACTCACTGTCTGGTTCTTGGGGCTTTTGTCATTGAAACATGAAAGGTATTTGTTGTGTTTCTGAACATTCACATTTGTTTTGCAGTTGGTTTATATGTTAACGTTAGTTTTATAGGTTATTACTTCTGCACCATATCACCTGCCCTCAGATTATCGTATGAACCTTTTTGGATTGTAGAGTAGAAGTAGAACACCTGATGACAAGCACAGGGGATAAATGGATTCCTGCTCTTGTTAATTTGAATCCGTAGCTGCACCAAGTGAGCCACAGAATAGTGAAAGACCACAAAATTGCAAATTATGTGGTTAATAGAGAACTAAAGATGATTTAAAATCCCCATACATAGAGCAGGGATGTCCAACTACCTCACTAGCTGCACTACAATTAGTGACCAGCCACTTCTGTGACTCTACACCTTGCCGACCCAACTTCTATAGTAGGTATCCCTAATCTGCTAATATAATAACTCCACCATCAGATCTGTTCACTGCTGTGGTCCTGGATCAAGGGGCTGGGTATTTCATAGTATACAACTCCCATAGACCTGACCAATAACAACACTCACTATGTGTGATGAGCACAGGGAAGAAGCAAACCCCTGCTCTAGGAACAAAGCCACAAGAAAGGGGGTTGATATCCATTATATGTGTGATTCATATTCACAGAATTTTGTTTAAGTGTATGAAGGAAATAAGGTGTCAAATTGGTACCTCAAAATTATGTGTTTTAGTATTTGAGAGATATCTGTCAGTTTTGAACCCCTCAGGGCACTTCTTTCTAAAGTAGAATGTTTTTTTAGATATTGAAATTGTAGCCTACACGTATATACGCGGTATAAACTAATCCGAGTGTAACCGAGGTACAAATTTAACCTCAAAAACAGATTAAAACCGAGGGTAGAACATTTCATAATCCAGTCTTATTCACACCACTCCCCCACCCCCCCCATTACACAGAGTTATAGGCCATCAAAAAGAATCCCCTCCAGCCACCTCTGAACTGCGGATCCCTATACATCACTAAGCCTTATAAACAGAAGAACGCAGTGGTACAGGATTACCATAAATGCTCCTTACCAGCTCCGTTACAAGGGTACAGATCAGTCAGAGGACAGGCTGCAGGAGATGTGTGTACCTTAAGCCTGCGCCTACTCTCCTACACTGCTCCAGTCGCCTTAACGCCTCACGAGTCTTTAAAAATTAGGGTACTGTCAGGACCCACGCCTACTCCTACTCTTTAGTTGCTGCTCCGTTTTCCTTTCATTTGCGACCTTGTGCTTGCTTGCACGTAAACTATAGGACCCAAGTATAACACGAGGGAGCTTTTCAGGGCCATTTTAAAATTAAAAAACCTCAGTTTATATATACGGTATTTATTTTTGGAATGGCTAAAATATACCTTTGAACCTAAAACCACTGCGTATGCAGCTTTCTTCATATTAATTTAGTGTGAGGATCACCATGCAGTTTTGATCCCCCTTACTCTAAGAAATAATTCAGCAACTGCAGAGATGCAGAAACTTTCAAGAGTGTCATTGGACTCCTGAAACACTGTAGTCATATAAAACCCTGGTTGGGTAAGGTGGCATCTCACAGCAAAACAGACACTCCTGTTACACACACACATCATAGAATATGAATAGAACCATTCCATGTGCACATTTCATTTAGAATTATTGTCTGACCCGTGCACCTTCTCCCTCCCAGGCTCACATAGATGTACAAATTTCTGGTGGAGAAGCCACAGTGGCAAGAGATAACTGCACGCTGATTGGCTGGGATAAGACACATAGGGACAGACCAGACTGGACTCAGTAAGTATGTGTTATAATCAGTGCATTTATATGTAAACGCACCAATTATATGGTATTTTTATTTTATTTTATGGGATGTTTGGGGGAATATATAAGGGATAATGGGAAATGTAAACCCAAGTGAATTTAATACCCCTTGTATTATAATGTAAAGGTATACACACCTTGGTGTGGGTACGAGCTCTGCCACACAATACGTTTATCTAAATACCTCACTGGGTATAAGTCTTATGGTCTTTCCCTCCTTCCCTTTGTCATGTAAGAAGAATGGGCTACTGGCGACTAGTTACTGTTCCAGCACTTGTCTGTAAAAACATTGCAAACTCAATTCTTTATGCTGGTATTGTAGCTTTATGGTGAGGCTTGGCGAGCTTTAAAAAACATAGCTCATACGTTAATTTGTGATTTTGTAACAACGTTTTATTTGTACATGCAATTAAAGTGGTGTGGGAGGTAGGAGTTGAGTTTTACCCTTCTGCCCCTCATGGCCCATCCTACTAGACCTGTCCCAAATCGACTGATAAAAATAATAAATGAAAATTGATTTATTTTTATTAGGGTCTTATGTTTTATTTTACTATTATTGATGGATGGGATCTAAATATTAAACACCTTCTATTAAAAATTGCTGTTGATATGATAATGAACCACAACCGCAAAAAATGGTTTTGGAATAACCCAGACAAAAGCAACCCATTATACCCTGTAGAAAAACCACAGGGGCACTCTAATGCATAACTATAGGAAATAAAAGCCCTGCGAAAAACATGCGAGGATTCAATCATATGTTGCACTCAAAGGAATCAACTCCAACACTAATATAAAATGTAAATTCTTTTATTGCATAATAGGTCAAAACGTATACTTTCATATATTCTATACAAAAAAGAACTCCTAAACACCAGATAAAAACTATGCAAAAATACATACATTCCTGACCTTTTTTTATACTGGAAACATTATCTTGTATGTAGGTGCTCCCTATCCAAAGTTCCTATGAGGAGGAAAAGGAACAAGGGAACACGAGCAAGGCCACTATAAAAGATGTATACTGGCATGGGGGTAACAAAAGTCTATTTAGACGTTAACCCTTGGCAGTCCTTATAATTGGTGTTTTATCATGTACAAATATATACAAAAAAAAATATACGTTTATCTATCTAGACATTACACACATTTATCTCTGGGAATGAGCGTTACAATCAGGACATTAATAGTCCTGATGGGAGGTGATGGGAGGTTAAGTTTTAAACTCCCAATTTTAATCCTTATAGTAAATATATAGTTTTTAAAATAGGTTGAACAAAAAACTAATATTAGATTAAAGGAAAGCATTGAATAACATTCTTCATTTAACCGTTTGGGTGTCAAGTGAGTTTGTTTCATATATCCAACGGGGCTTCCCTTTGGAGGATAATGCTGATCCCATTGGGCCTCCTCTACGGGTTGACTTAACATTTTTCCTAACCCCAAATATTAAGGACCATTGGGGTTGGAATCATGTATGGCTTCAAAATGTCTTGCTACTGCACTCTCGTTATTCTCATATTTTTTATGTTCCTTTACACTGTTCGGGACTCTAGTAGTCAAGTGTACGGATGGTTTTTTCCTATAATCATCTTTGCCACACGGGCATCAATACATAATGACTCCCATTGTTTTTAACAGTTAATGAAATTTTGATTTATTAGATGTGTGGTTGACCATAATTAAAGGGCATGTCACACCCCCAAACTATAATCACCCCAACTACTGGCCCTACTCCATGTACTGTAGTGTCAGGTAAGCCTTACCTACACATCAGCTTCATAGCGGTCTCCTGTAAGTCCCCCCCCAAAGCAAAGTCCAACAAACGGCCACCCAGGAGGCTAGCAGAGTCCATATGGACTCTGCCTCCTACCTGGCCTCAGGTAGATTTTTGCCATGGTACGGCAGCCCTTCTCCCCCCTCCTCCCTCTCCCTCCCTCTCCCTCCCTCATCCAAGAATATTCCCTCCCCCTAGGTTTAACGCCTTTTTAGTTTTTTAGGCTTCCCACTGGTGGTCCCCTAGCCCCAAAACCGCAATCATTTTTATTTTAAGAAGCTCCCCAAACTCTGATACTACCTCTCCTCTTTCCTCGCTCGTGAAGGAGCGCCGGCAGCGCGCTTCGTGATTGGCTGCAGTCAGCCATGCACCAGACGCGGCTGCAGCGTCCCGCCCCCGATCTGCTCATTTCTCTCAAGCAGGAGGGCCGGGCACGGCTGGCGGAGGAAAGAGGGGAGGGTACAGTAAGGAGTTTGGGAGCTTTTAAAATAAAAATAATGCGGTTGGGGCCTGGGGGGACCAGGGGGGAGCCTATATTAAAGTAAGATTTTAAGGTGCGACTATCCCTGTTAAAATGGATTTTCTTATCCATTAACAGCATGCTTTACATTGGCCCACTTATGTTGACCCTTTAACTTTATACTCATCCAACCATGTCTTCTAATTTGGATGTGAAAATAGCTTCGGACCAATTGTTGCCTGATTGTGGGTGCCCTTTTGCATGTTATTGGGCTGATTCACTTGCTTTGTCACTTAATATTTATCTGATTAAGTATAAACCAAAATTGTTCAAAGTTGATTTCTACGCACATCCAATCATTGGTTTATATGGTGTTATTAACTTTATTTACCACCGTGCCATTATTTTTTTCTTTATTGTAATGAGAATTAAAGTTGAACCCATTGATCCCGGCCACTTTCACGGCCAGTCCAAGTTTCTCATTGTCGGTCTGCTGTTTAGAACTACTACAATGTTTAACGATACTGTTTTTTAATACGTTAGCTAGGTTTTCTTCTTCTCTTTCCTTCTTTTTTTCATTTCTTTTTTAAAATCTTTCTGCTACACTGAGACTTACAGGTCTCCCCAGCTCTGAAACTACTACTACTACTGTTTGCATAGAGCTTAGATAATACCGCTTGTTGTCCTCTACTATGTTTCCTCATAGATTATCCTAAAGACGGTTATAACAACTGTTAGTTTTTTTATTTTATTGTTGTTCAGCTCATCTAAACCAGCTGAATATATTCGTTTGTAGCAAGATGCTATAGAACCCATGTCCAGCAGTTCTTAACTAGGAATATATGGGTATATACATAATGTTGAGATCAGATCAATTAAAGGCATGTCCACCTCTTAAAAATTGTTTTTAATATGATGCTCCCCCATGTCTGGCAGCCCTAAAACCGCATATATTTTATTTTCCAAAAGCCCCCCAAAACTCTTACTAACTTCCCCTCGTCCTCCGCCGCACTGCGGCCCTCTGCTTGCTGAGAATGCAGCAGAGGGGAGGGACCGGCAGTCGCGTCTGTGATTGGTGAGCGGCACCACATCACGGACGCGGCTGCGGTCATTCGTGCATCGCGAGGAAAGGTAGATAGGTAAGTAAGAGTTTGGGGAGCTTTGGAAAAATAAAAATATTGCGGTTTGGGGGCCAATGAGGGACCGGGATGGGGGCACACATCGCAACCTATTAAGGGTTTGTATGCTAGGGGGAGGATTAGTAGAACGGGGAGGGGAGAGGAGCAGGTGAGGGAGGGGAAAGGGGCTGGCAGTCACGCATGGCAAATAGTCCTGCTAGCCTTCCTGGTGACAGTATTTTGGGACGTTTAGGGGGGGTCAACCGAGAACCCTATGGAGCTGGGATGTGATGGTAAGGTTACACTACACTACATGTGGGGCCATTACTGGGGGGGAGTTGATAGTTTGGCGGGTATTAGGTTGGGGGTGTGGACATGCCTTAAGTTAGTTTTATGGTCTGAAATGAAAAATTACTTCTAACTCTACACAGACACAGGAACATACCTACTATTACATGGTTTTTTCCATAACAACCATACTAACCTCATCAATTCTCTTTGTTTCAACTTTATCTCCGATTTTATCTTTCCTTTGCATAGTATAGTTTTATTCTGCTGGTTTTGATACCTCTACTGTACCAAGTTTCTGAGTAAATTTCATTACGCAGGGGTACCTTTAGTTTTATCCTTGCCAATAGTCAAATATAAAGAGTAAACCAGGATCAGGGCCAAAAAACAGATCAGTACTGAAATCCCCTATAGACCATCACCCTCGGTACCAGACCCCGCCTCATTCCATAGCTGATGTTATCTTAGGAACAAGGGAAGTTCAAACCAGCCAGGAGACGTTTTTTGGTTCATCTATAAATGGACCATTAGTGACTGATGTTCAGAGAAGGAAATAAAGCAAATAGAAGAACAAGATGAAGGCAGACTACACAGGGTCTTGTCAACCTCACTTTTCCCTATAAATCATCTGTTTTGGTGCCTGGACCCCTGCAATAAAATAGAATTGTCCAAAGGGAAAACAAGCCTCCCACCACGTCAGGTGAACTCTCTGAAGCATGTCCCATAACCTACACTAGCCATCTAAATCTCTAAGATATCATTTACTATTAAGGTTGAAGGAAGACAGAGTCCATAATTTCAACCATGTTCTAACTGATCCCGAGGAAGGGCAAAAAGAAACACCTTGATGAATGGATCAAAGGGAAAAACCTCCTATCCAATATTGGGCAATGCGCTTGTCCCTGGATCCAATTGATAATGACAATATTAATATAAAGCAATATTATCTGGTGGTAACTAAGCTTATATCTATTGTATAAACAAATGTAGATATATATAATATTAATCTGTCTATTCTTCTCTATCTTATCTGGCTGTCTGTCTATTAATATCTAATCTATCTACATATCTAATCAATCTATTCATGTCGGTCTCTCTCCTCTATGCTGGCACATAATATTTATTTATAAATATTAGTATTATAATATATAGAGATTAAATACAGACTGACTGTATATAATAAGTATAATAAATATATACTTATTTATAAAACGTGTACTAATCTGTCTGTCTATTTATATCTAATCTATCTACATATCTATCAATCATTTTACTGTCTGTGTTCTCGCCTCTATCAGCTACATGAATTTTAATTCGTGTGTAATAGCACATTTACTGTACATATATAAGACATAATATTTAGTTTGTAGTTTTAGAGTGGTAAAACATATTATTATTATATAAATGATCATATATTACGCCAGTGTTTCTCCACCCCTGCGGTTCCCTGAAGAATACTGAGGATTCTTTTGTACGAACTAATACGGATCCGCCCTTGGTATACATTCTGCGCATTTTCAAATATAAATAATCCTTATTGATCAGTCTGTTATATTGTATGAATTAATGTTTCTGATAAATTGAATGACTAAAAAATGAAAAAAAATCTAATTTGTTTTCATGTAGTTTAAGACATTAATAATTGATTTTAAGGGTTCTCCAAGATAACAAGTTAGAGAAAGCACTGTCTTATACTCTTACAAAGAAAGACGATACCAGATAAATATAAAGGGTTATACCTGTGGCTGGAGGTGGTGGGAGTTGATGTTCTTCCCGGAGGAGTGATAATGTTACCTGTTTCCTGCCAACTGGTGCAGAGAAAGGAGAAGTCCTGCAGCTTTCCCCTGTTGCTTGTAACGTCCTCATCCTCTCCATGCGGACATGGGCTGGTTCCAGCATCTCCCCTGATCCACCTCTCTGGGCTCTGGGCGGGAAATGACGGTGGTTCCACCTCTCCAGATGGGTCCAGTCTGTTCCACTGAAGAAGGGATGTTGCCTGATGTCTCCAGCTGTCCCAAGTCGCGTAGATGGATTCTTCTTCAGGAGCTATAGGAAAGAACATTAACAGTTTTTAATAGTCAGACAGGTAAATTACACTGACTAGTAACATCTTCAGTATCATACAAATTTAACCATGAGAAAAAAAAAAGTGGGGTATAAATACTATAACAAGCTTTCTTAGTAAAATCTGCTACAACACCTTTCTCAAAAGTCTTTCAAGGTCGTCCGCTGAGCCTTGCTGGATACGTTGTCTGGACTTCAGGATGGATCTTCGCACCTCTTTTCCTCCTCTCCGGCATAAAACGGGAATTGTCCAGCACCATCCTGTAGATTGTGACTCTAACGGACCAAAAAATCGAAGAAAAAAACCGATTCCCTACCTTGTAGAATCTAGAAAACAGAACGAGAGATTAAGTATATAATACTTCATCTTAAAATCAGTAAATGGTAAATCTGACTGACATCGCCTGTGAACCCACCCCCATTCTTTCCTTAATTAATTCCCATCCTCACCTCTGGCGCGATGTAGTCCAGTGTTCCACATACTCCGTGACCCCTCTGTGACGTTCTCTGCGACCAGTCCAAAGTCGGCATCCTCACATGTCCGTCATCACTCAGAGATGTTTCTGGCTTGATGTCCTGCAACAGGGTAATGAATTCATTCACTGACTACAAGGAACAAAAACGGTTTGTGTGGGACTGGCTTGGCCTGAACAATCTAGCCTTGACTAATTACTAACGTCTGCACGATAGATGGAAGGGTGAGTATTGAACCACACGTTCCACGGACTGCCTTACCGAAAACAGTGGATGTAAGGTATAAGAGGGAGATCACATTAAAATACTGTGGATAGTTTGGGAGAAGTAATTGCAGAATTTACTTACCGATGGATGATTCCAAGTGGAGTGGAGATACTGGAGACCATGACATCTCCGCGGAGTAGAAACCTTTGCCAGAAAGAAACAAGTGAACATCAGTTGTGTAATTCACTAAAATGAAATGTTACCTATGGTGCAGCACCCCCCCACCCCAAACCCCATTTTCATTTTCCTTACCTTCCCAAAAGATTTCCCTGAAGATCCTACAAGACTCGGCCCCTTGCCGCCGGTGCCGCCCTTCCTGCTCTGTTGTGAGCATGTTTGAGCACAACCTCAGTAGATTGAGTGCTCCCTGGCCTTGCCGTCACTGGCATTGCCTTAGACTGACAGCTGCAACCAGGAAGCAATGGGCGAGGACTCGGGTTTGTAAGTATCTTCAGGGGCCATCTTTGGGAAGGTAAGTAATATGAAAATGAGGTTTTAGGTGGTGCGGCACCTATAGGACATGTCATTTTTATTGCTGGACATCCCTTTAAGATCGTTGTACGTTGCCAATACATTGTCAGTATGAATAAGTAAATGACCCGTACCTGATGCGCGTTGATCTCCAGGTGGCCTGTCCTGTAGACGATCTTCCAGCTTCAGGCTTCCTCCTCCATCAACTCCATGACGAAAAAAGCTTTCCTCTGTGCACAAAGAGGGAAACATTAACTAGATGTACACGAAATAGACCAATGCAATATGTGATTATACAACTAATAATAATTAATGCAACAAATAGAAAATATGGATGGCCACAAATATCAAAAACCAGGAGACGTCTTGTATTCCTCTCAGTATTGCTTCCATCTGTGGCATTTAGTTGAGGTGTTTTTAAATACCAGTGAGAAACGGATGACAAGGACATATTCTAATCCTTTCCCTTTACCTACATGTGGACCATATTACAAACTGTTCTAAATATCGAAAGTGGTTTCCGACCCATCAGTGGAGAAATAAATTGATTGATAATAAGGCTGATATGTTTACCAGTTTTTTAGATTACACCCTGATGGACAGAACATTATATTATCAGCGATCTCTTAATAAACCATAACTTATTGATAGTGCGTCAGACCTCACTTACATAATGGAATGTTACACTGGCCTTTCACAATCAACAACAGTTTGCCATACCTGAGTCTGGAAGGTGGCATAAACGTGGCACATGAAGGGGCATCCACCACTTGCTCGCAGTACGGCGTGCCTCTCTCTCCATAAGGTGGGCCTCCTCCAGATTTTCTTCCTTCTTCATGATTTTTCAGAGCACAAACTCCTCCCTGGAAATAAAGAGGCAAGCATTACTTTCCCCATACGTCACCTTCCCATCTTGGTGTGGAACCTGTAATTCCCGGACGTCCCTCGGGAAATGTCGTTCTAACATCCACGCAGAGCTTCTTCTTCTTCGCGGCAGCAACCTTAATGACGGAGCCAATAGCAATTATAAATATAGCCCATATCAGACACAATTTTATCTTATAATTTGATAGGTTAATGAAATTGTCAAATATTATGGATATGGGGGAGTCAAAGGAGTTTTTCAGACTGTCTATATTGTGGTGATTAGGCCACTGGGAATAAAAGAGGATTTCATTCAGCAGACAGTCCTAAAAAGTAGCAGGATACGTCACAAGCACCTTCCTAGGGGCAGTAAAAGAAATTGAGTGGGGCCCTAACTGTACAGTTACTCACGCCATAAATACAAGAATATACACGCAAAAGTGATGCGGTGGTTGGGATTTGGCCCATTGTGTTACGGGTAAATCCCCCGGTTGGCCCACAGCCCATTCACCTTCCGAGCATAATAAGAAAGGAGCTGCTAAAATTTAAATGACAGAGCCAAAGTGATGGTAATAAATACTTTTAATAAACACACTAGGAGTAAGAAGGAGTAATATAAATATGTAATACGTTTGATAATAGAGAATAAATTTTAGTGTTATCCTAACTCTGGCTCGTCCTGGGAGCCCCTGGTCTTTGAGTTCCCTGTGGCCCCCACAATAGTCCCAGTGCAACACTGCAAAGGAGCTCCCAAATGGCAGCTCTGTCTAGGACCCACTTTGATTGTAATTCCATCTTTGGTATGTTCTGGTTTTATGCCTAAAGTGTTTCCACTAACCTTAAAGAAGGGCATATCGGGAAAGTGTAATTCTTCGTAACAACCCCCACTGTACCATTTTTTGTGTTGGATCTGTCCCTATCAGCTGTAAAATGGCAGCAATTACGGTTCACGTGTCAAGTCCATTATTTTATAAACTCTCCTGCTTTAGCGTCCATGGTGACAGAGTTTTGACAGTTGGTTTTTTGCTTTGATTTTACACTAGTACTAGATTCAAGGCAATGTATAATATCTCATGTAATTGCTACTTTCTTGCTCTAGCACACATGTTTTCTAAATAGTTAAGAAAACGTCATTTTTTCAAGAACAGTTTCCCCTTTAATATTCAAAAAACCCGGTTGTCATATTTACGCTTTCTTGTAGTAATATTGTATATGGGTCAGTTAGTTATAGATAGAAAACTCCCACCCACAGAAGGGGGGAGCTCCGGGCCAGGATTGACATCATATTAGTTTTACTACAGGTGGGACAGAGCTGTTGAGAAATGAAATGTCTAAATAGTCACTTACTCCTCATCTTCTCTCTCCAAATGTTCTTGCGGGTTGTCCTCTCCAGGCTTTCTGGCAATCGCGTCTTCTCTAATTCTCCTTAGTCGAGGTGTTTACTGACTTTGTTGTTTTTCTGTGCTCCGTTCGAGATGTACGGCTTTGTGTCCTTTTTCTCAGTCGAGATGTTACTCTTTGTCGTCTTTTTTCTCTGTCGAGATGTTACACTTTGTCCGTCTTTTTCTCAGTCGAGATTGTTCGCTTTGTCGTCTTTTTCTCAGATTCGAGATGTTACACTTTGGTGTCATTTTTCTCAGTCAAGATGTTACTCTTTGGTCGTCTACATTATCAGCTCGAGATGTTACTCTTTGTCTTCTCAGTCGAGGGTGTTACTCTTTGTCGCCTTTTTTTTCTCATCGAGATGTTACTCTTTGTCGTCTACTTTCAGTCAGATGTTACTACCTTTTTGTCGTCTACTTATTCTGTCGAGATGTTACTCTTTGTCTTCTTTCTTTCTCAGCAGTCGAGCGGTGTTTACTCTTTTGTCGACTTTTTTTTTCTCACCTCGAATGTATACTTTGTGTCCTTCTCAGCGAGATGTTACTACTCGTCATCGTTTCTCATCTTTTGGTCTTTTTTGTCTTCTTTATTGCTGTCCAAATCGCAATAAATCAGCAATCGCAAAATCTCTCAAGAGCAAATTTGAGCCAATCCACCAACCAAAAACACCAAGCCAACTGCCAAGATGACAGTGGTGACATACAGTCACATGACCAGTGTCTGGAGCAGAGGATCATGTAGATCGGTGCCCAGTGCTTGGTGAATAAAACATTAACTAGAAAACACATAGAAATATCCTTTCCTGTCTGTCTTGTTCAAAAATCAGTTTAATAGATTAATAGTTTTGTTTTTAAGAATAGCCACATGCTATTAATCTTAGATTTTATGTTATGAGACACACAACGACCCCCTCTTGGTTTATAGTTTCCCACTAGGAAAAAACCTTATTTTCATCCCAGCAAGTTGGGCCATACAACAAAGTCTGGGTATGGCCAGTGTGGTCAGGCGGCTGGCTGGTTGTTGCCGCTTAATAGTAATATGAGGCATTGGCGGTACAGATAATAGTAACCTGATTATGAAGCCACCATTGGACACTATGCAGAGTTTGGATGTTCTCACTCCTTCTCCTCCCCGTGCGTGGTTTGGGTTTCCTGCGGTTTTCCCACACAAGTCCTCATAAAGACCTACTGATAGAGTTTGTATGTGTCTAATACAATGTGCTTAAGAATCTGTGTAAGCTCTTTTCGGGCCTGATCTATGTCTAATAATCACATTATAAAGCGCCTACAACACAAGATGTTTGCGCTATATAAATCAACAACAACAATAATATAATAATAAACTCCCTGACAGTAGCGGACTGACATCCATCGCTAGTTTACAAATCAATAATTAATCAAATGCACAATGACGCAAATAAAATGAATCCCTTTTAATTGGCCATTTGGAGGTGGGAGGAAGTGTTTTGCCCTACATACTGCTGTTTTTTTTCGTGCTTCCTCTGGTCAACTGTTTAGATAGGGACCTATGGGTCAGCTAAAACGGTCGGAGCGACATAATGGACTTGTTTTTTTCCGTTCAAAATATACTAATGTACTATATGTAATCAGATATACTGACAATATAACCAAGGCATGAAGAGCTAATATATATTTGTGGCGTGCCTTTGATATATTAGGCAGTAGGTCTCTAAATCTATAGACCCTACATTACAAGGTAACAACTTATAAAAAATAATGTTTAAATAATATTCTATTATTATCCTCAGTTGTTTTTAAAAAAAAAAACAACAGCATGTTGTTAAACGCAACTCCTCTGTGATGTTCTATCCATTGTACCTGAGCACCTCAGGGGTCTTTATTCCTTTTAGTCTCATTCATTGCTCATCTATGTAAGGGAGACAGTGATGCCCGTCTTTAATAATAATACACATTGTTTTTATCCAGCGGCTAACCACCTCTCCTCCAGTGTTACATAAATTGAACAACAATTACAACAAACAAAAACACAACAAAATCCAAGACCCAGAACAGCACTATATATTGTTAAACATGTAATCAAACACACAATCTCTGGTTGGAAAATTGCAGTTTTAGTCCTTTTGTCCACAAGATAGGCGGCTCACATTCTGGGAGGATTTTTCCCCATACACTGCAGTAGTATGTCTCGATCTCTCTAATCTGTGCCGGCATGTAATGGGAATATTTATTCCACTTCCCTGAATCCATGCCGTGTGTGAGACTGATATCTTATTATGATAGAAGTCCACAAAAGACTTAAGCCCAGTCTCCCTCTAAACTCCCTCCCTGCTGTAGTGTGCAGCTACTCAAACTCAAGTCCAGCCAATAGGGGCAGACACACCCTGGTCTCCTCACAGAGCAGGACTATAACGACACTAGGAAATGACTTTAGTTATGTTGTTGCAGCTAGCACGCGCTTGTACATGTAACAGAACCCTGCACCATCTGATCCCTCAGTACTGTCAAAGTAATGCTGCCAATCAGCTGCATGCTCCTCCTTTACATAATCACCAGGTTGATAGGCTGGGGCCTAGGCTCCCTGGCAGACGCATGGGAGTGTTTTCAGACCTAGCTCCTGCAGACCAATGGTGGAGTGGTATCGGTAGCTTCCCTGGCCGACCAATGGAGTGTTCGGTTAGCTCCCTGGCAGACCCAATGGCTATTGTTTCGGTAGTTCCCCTGGCAGACCATGGGGTGTTTCGGTAGATTTTCTTGGCAGACCAATGGGAGTGTTCATTATCTCCCTGGCAACCATGGAGAGTGTTCGGGTATTTCGGCACTCAGCTCCCTTGGCCAGACCAATGGGAGTGTTCGGCAGAGATAGCTCTGGCAGACCAAATGGGAGTGTTCGGGATGTTTAGCCCTGCCCGTGTGGCAGACCATGGGGAGTGTTCGGACTACTCCCGACCCTGGCAGCCACAAATCGGGACGTTCGGTAGCCTCCCAGGCATAACCAATGGGAGTGTTTCGGGTGAGAATTCTTGGCAGACCAATGGGAGTGTTCACTATCTCCCCATTAGCCTCCCTGGCAGCCAGGGTGTATACTTAACTCCTCTGCGCATACTCAAGTGAATTCTTCTGTAGTTTCCCCGGCTGTGCACCAAATGGGAGTGTATGCTCAAGTTAGCTCCCGTGGCAGACTCATTAGTGAAGTGAGTTTGTAGTTTCCAAGGAGCTCTGTTAGCTTTCATGTGCATCAAGGGACCAATGGGAGTGTTTTCTTCTAGCGTTTTCCGCCGCATTTAGAACCAATGGGATGTTCGGTAGCCTCCCTGGCAGACCAATGTGGGAGTGTTCGGATAATCGCTCCTGAGCAGACCACACTGGGGTGTTTTCTGCGATAGCTCCCTCCCCTGGCAGAGACCAATGGGAGCGTTTCGGCCGCCTAGCTCCCAGGTCAAGCAAGACCAATGGGACTGATCGGGATCACGTAAGAATTCTTGGCAGTATGGTATCGTGTCACCAATTGGAGTGGTTCTGTCAGACTCACTATGAGGGTGTCATCCTTGGGCATAGGCCATGCTGATCCTCTCTGGATCGGTACGGGAAAAGGTTCAGGGCCGCCAAAGCGAGTTCAGGGCCGCAAATATCACATTTTTCGATTGCTTTTATAGTGCAATATCCGCAAGAACATTTCTCTTAGGGTGACTTCTCGGTCATCAGGACACCTTACTAAATCCCTTCACCTACGCACACCGCTGATTTAGCCGCAACTGCTCTGACCCACAGCCTAGTAACTATAGACCTGTAAGCCTAACATCAGTGGTAGGGAAGGTGCTGGAAACTTTGTTACGGGAGCATATCCTTGACTTTG